>CAUYQG010251102.1:0-37789 GCA_963574415.1 Tarsius wallacei
CGCCCGGCTAATTTTTTTGATTTATTGTAGAGATGAGGTTTCGCCTGCCCAGGCGGGTCTCGAACCCGCGGGCTCAGGCAATCCACTCACCTCAGCCTCCCAAGGCGCGGGATTACAGGCTGAGCCACCGAGCCCGGCCAATGCTGCAAGTTTTTATGGGGCAATAAAATATCCACAAAAATACCTTCATTCCTGTCATCTCTTTTATCTTTGTGATCTAAGGTTCCTGCTTGCTGTGCCAGGTGCTGTCACAATCCAGTCCTGGGAACTGAAAGCTGTCACAGCTGTTCCAAATCCAAGGTAGGAGGACTCTGACCTGTGCCAACGATGCATTGTGTCCCTTACCTTTTGTTACTTCCCACGCAACTGAAAAATGGTTCACTGTGCATTGCTGAAGTTCTTTAAGTCCAAGTATCTAAAAATTCTTTGCTGATAATCACACCCTGAGGTGGAGGTTCCGCATTGCCAGGTCAAGGGTGCAGGTAGGATAAGCACTCAAGCCAGCTTGTTGTGTAGAGTGGCAGTTCCTCCTATTTCAGTTCAGAGCAGTTACCAGGGCGCAGCATTATTCATACCAGCCAAGACATGGAAACTACCAAAGTGCCCATCAACAGATGGATACCGAAATTGTGGCATACATATATAAATATGCAAAAAAATATGATTCAGCATTTGAAAGGGAGATACTGCCATTTGTAACATGGACATCAAGGAACCTGGAGGATGTGATGTTGAGTGAAATAAGACCGGCACAGAAAGACAAACACTGCTCGATCTCACTTGTGTGTGGAATCTAAGCAAGGTTGAATACATAGAAACAGAGGAGAACGGTGGGAGGGGAAGGACACGGGAGAAGTAGGTCAAAGGATCCAAGCTTGCAGTCAGTTGAGATGAGTAAGTCTAGAGATCTAACGTGTAGCGCGAGTACTAGAGTTAATGATATCAGAGCACAGATAGGCTTACTTTTCCTCCTCCTCCAAGACACAAAGAGTTGGCATGAGGGGTAGTGGGAGGCACTCAGGAGGAAAAGTCTGGGGTCTGGATTGGTTACTTATGCTCTCTGATTCACATAAACAAAAGCAAGGGTTCTATCCGAGTTTGGCTTTTTATCATTTAGCTCTGTCTGTCCATCTGTCCACCCATCCACCCATCATCAAAAGTGTATCTCCCTTCTGATAAATTCCCAAACTTTGTGTACCACGTAGTATTTTTCAAAATGTTGTCATAAACTTTATTTTCCAAACCCCAAGTCTCTGATTTTTAACTTAACACCTGTTTTTTGTTGTGGAAACATGTACATAGGACGTTTAAAATTAAGGATGAATCTTTGTGTGTTTTGTTCACGTTCAAATACATAATAAAAACTCAATTATCCATCGAAAAAAGTGTATTTCCTCAACGTTGGGCATTGAGGAGAGAGACATGACTCAGTCTCCATATTTGCCATGTAGAAGTTCACTGGCAAGTTCCATTGTTTAAGGGATGCCCTCATGAAAATTAACTCATTGCACTGATCTGGTTTGCTTGTGAGTAAGAGAAGAAACATACAATGAAAATGATATTAATTTTATTGCATCATTTTACTGACTAGAACGCCAGACTTATAGTGGATATAAGTATAAAAATAACCAAATTCTTACAAATAATACTTTGCTGCTACAGTACTGAATAATTAGTGGAGGTTGCAATTATAATACAATTTTAAATAACATTCTCATATGGATTTAACACAATCAACCAAGGGCTAAGGTGTAAAGGCTTACAAAGAGAAATCTAAGACAATGTGAAAATCAAAAAGTTCATATTCCAGCTATATGCTTCATTTAACCATAATTCCAGCAACACAGACATCAGCCAAACTCACAGCAACTCCTGACAAAACAATCTTTTTCATTTTAAAACAGCCCACAGTAATACCGAAAGATCAGTGAGTGGGATTAGTTTCCCAGGTAGAACTGGTTCCATGCCATCCCTGTCCCGCCCTCCCTACCCAAGAACTATGCAGTGAAGTACACTTGATGCATCAAAAAATAAAAAATAATAAAAAATAAATCCAGGATCTAATACGCAAATAATTTGAAATGTCCTCTTTGAAGATGCCCGGGGATAGAGCCAGACTAGGACCTATCTCGTTATAGACCTAAATGTTCCCCTTTGGTTTTACAGGCTTTCTGTGAGAAGCTTACAAGAGATACAATGGAGCATAACATTACTGAGGATATTTCAGGACAACAAATTAATTGGCACTTAATACTGTAATGTTCCTACTATTTTATTCCCTTCCTTGGGTATTTGAGAAAAGAAAAAGAGAAGGCAGATGCTACAAAACCACATCTGTTTCTGAAAACACACAAGAGCATCTGTATGGAGCTTTGGCAAGGAAGAGGAAATGACATGTCCCTTCTAATCCCCACCAAAGCTTTCAGATACAAAATATCTGATACCAAGGGTAATTTAAAATAAAATACAAAATATGAAATCCTGAACTTTGTATTCCTCCTCTCTCCAAAGAAATGCTCTAGTCTCAAAATCAGTGTATTTTAGCACTAGGGGTCAAGACCCTAGTTGTGCGTGTGTTAGATTAAACTTAGCCAAGGGAAACTGGACTGTAAAGTTCTGCTTCTTCAGGCAGAATTAAACAGACCCAGGGCACTTGGGCGCTTCACCAGGGGGCAAGATGACTGACTCCCCTGTTCTGGGAAACTTTGCACCTGAATAGGCAAAATCCTTTAAAGACTTATTCTTAGGTAGCTGTCCAATACCACTCTCTCCCTTGGGCCAACTTTAAGAGTTACTTCTTCAAGAACTCAATTGTCACATCTTAGTGTCTGACCTCAAATACCATCAGCCAGCTTGACTGTACCATCCATCAGCAATTTTGGCTCTAAATGTCTTAACTGCTTCTGAAAATAAACTTCCCCTCAAAGGAGGAAGATTTGTCAGCATTTAAGACACTCCACTGAATATGTTCCCAACTCTGAGAACAGTTCACATAAATGTGCTTCTAGTAAGTGGGAGCCATAGCCTTACTATAGAAGCGAGGTGGGCAGATGGATGTGTAAGTCTGGCTGTACTTGTCAAAAACCCAGGTGGCCACCTTACACTTTCTATCGCCAAAGACACGTACCAATGTGCTTCTTGTTGAGCACAAGCTGGCCACTATTTTCTTAATGAGGACCTCATGTGTCCAAGAAATCTATGTAAAAACCAACCTGAAAGGATACTTTCACAAGGGCAATCAACATTTGTTTGCATTTTACGTCATTAGTTTGGTTATTGCTTAACAACATTAAGATTCTTTAAAAAACAAACAAATGAGCCGGGCTCGGTGGCTCAGCCTGTAATCCCACGCTTTGGGAGGCTGAGGTGAGTGGATTGCCTGAGCCCGAGGGTTCGAGACCCGCCAGGGCAGGCGAGACCTCATCTCTACAATAAATAAAAAAATTAGCCGGGTGTGGTAGTGTGCGCCTGTAGTTCCAGCTACTGGGAAGGCTGAGGCGGAAGGATCGCCGGAGCCCAGCAGGTCGAGGCTGCGGTGGCCGGGAGCGGCCACTGCACTCCAGTCTGGGTGACAGAGTGAGACTCCAACTCAAAAAAACAAACAACAACAACAACAAAAACCCCCAAAAAACACAAGTGTACTTTTACGCATTCTCTCATCCTCTTTGACTTTATAAGCACACTGCCTGGTGAGGTGTCTGTCTGCCAGGATGGTGACACAGGTAGATGGGGGGGGGGGTGGGCAAGGGAGTCAGGCAGACCCAGGCTTGAATCCTGCCTCTGCAAGGCAAGTTATTCATCCTCTCAGAATCTGAGAATAGGGCACTCTCATGCCCACTTCACAAGAGTACATTGAGGAGCCTTGCACAGAGCTTGGTCATGGTGGGAACATGTTGTGTTAGTTTATCCTCCTTAAGAAACAGAGGCCAGTGCCTTGGGCTGGCTCATGGGGTAAGGAGTAACAGACAATGGAAATAAAACTCTAGAGCTTTAACCAAACCACTGATGCTAGGCAGCCAGCAAGCCAGCCCCTTCCTGCTCCAGTATGTGATGGGACACTAAGTTCCCACTGGGCCCAGCTCTTCTCTATGAAGGTTGAAGAGTCTTACTGGCAGGTAAGCATCATTTTTCCCTTTCTCCCACCTTCCCCCAGCTGTGGGGTCTTGATGCAGGAAGCTGGCATTTCTATGCATGTGAACTGCGCATTCCCGATGTGGAGGCTGATGCTGAGCACTCGTGCCGGAGCAGTCAGATGTGCATCCAGCCCTGTTTTGCAGTCCCCTTCACCTAGGCAGAAGCCTTCTGGAGCTGGGAACCCCACAAATGAGTGAAGCTGACCTCTCCATTCCTTATCAAGGACAGGCAGTGAGCACTGGGTCCCAGCCATGCTTCTCTCACGCCTTCTCAGAGCCTTGTGCTCTGAAGGAAATTTCCCCACCCTACACACCTCCTGGAAACTGTAGAGACTGTGGGAACTCAGAAAAAAGGGTGCCTCCTTTTTACTCTGTTAAAAACAAAAACAACAAAATAAACCACTCTAAATTCACATCATATGGACAAAACCCATAAGCAGAAAAGCATACTTGGAACTCATAGGATCCTCTTTTCTGGACTTCGGGATTCTTCCCAAGAATGCTTTTGGTACAGAACACTTCATTTCGTGGAGCTGAAAGCTTCTGGCCCTCACTGAGATGATTTGTCAGCTGTGATGTCAGCTGAAGGCAGCAGGCTTGTACACCTGGGTGCAGCGGCCTCTCTCCATGCCCCTTTCCTTGGGGTTGGTGGGGGAGGAGCCAGAGGTGAGCAGGGATGTTGAGAAAGGAGCCTAGAAGCTGGGCCACTGCACAAGAGCCAAGCCCGCTGGCTCAGGTAGGCTGAGGCAGGTGCTCGGAGCTCTCTAGTTAGGCGCAGGATAGCAAGGCACAAGGGAACCATCTGGTTCCACAGAGAGAGATGCAAGACCCGAGATTTCAAAAAGGCAATGCTTTGAAATATTAGGTTCACATCCGCTGACAAAAACAATTCCTGTTGTATTTATCTCACCAGATGAGAGCAATTTAACTACCTGACTAGGGTTCCTGCAGTAGCAGGGTAATGGTGAGTGGTGGAGACCCGGAGGCCCAGGAGTTCACACTTACCACCGTTAGGACAACGATTACATAAGAATAAAGATTACCTATGTTCTGAACAGATTAGAGGACCTTGCAGAAACAACCATGTCCAGGGCCAGAATCGTCCCCAGTGGCTGCACCATTTCCAGAAGAGTGTGTGTCACAGAGCTCTCAGTCGCAGAGTGGAGATCATTCTTTTACCTCTATGTTCCTCTTGCTTCATCCAAAACCCAGATGTCCCAAAAGCAGGTGAATAAACACCATTCCACAGGCAGCAGTGAAAGACACTACACAGTAGATATGTCTCCCTTGCAGGGCCCACGTCACAGGCATGGCAAATAAAACGTGTGGAACCTCCTTCCCAATGGCTAACTCCCAGCTCCCTGACCGGCCAGGAGTCTCTAGTTCTCCAATGCCAACCTGAAATATAGCTGTGTTTCTGCAGGGCACCACACAGTAGCATGGAGGTACAAATGACAAGTGAGGAAAATAAGTTATTTCTTCAGTGAATAAATCACTTGGAGTGGTTGAAAGTTTATAAGGAGTTTGTGTTTGAGGTTATGACATCAAAGATGCTGCACTTGCAGGTGAGTCAGCTCCTCTGTGCCTCCATCCCGGCTCCCTGCTCCTCTTCGGGAATCCACGGGGCTTCCCAAAGCACTGTCACTGTAGGAACCAACGCTAATCTGCCCGTTCAGCCCCTACCTCTAACCACACCCAGCTGCTTTTCCTACAGTGGAAAAATGCCAGTTCAGCCCCTACCTGCATTTAGCCAACGTGCATTCAGTTTTACATTCCTCCTCCATGCACAAGTAGCCTCTGGCCTCAACAATGGTGGTCAGAGTCCCAAGCCCCGTGCAATGTCCTCTGGTGAAAAGTGCCCCACTGCCTGCAATCCGCCTGCTGGGCTTCACTATGGGGTGGCTGGATGGCTCTAACTAAAACCAAATATAAGATGTTTTGCCCTGAACCAGACTTGTTAAAAAATGTAAGCTTTAACTGCAAAGAGAAAACAAAAAAATCTTAAATAAATGGGTCACCCTGACTCAAAAAAAAAAAAAAGACAAATTTCAATTCCTCATTGTGGAGGTTGGCTTGGAAATTGTAGCATAAGACACCCTAGAAACACTAAAATACCGTATGTCCAATGGCAGCATCTTCACAATGGTGGTACTTTCACCTCATCTGTTGTTCAGCACAAAGGTACCAGGGAGGAGACAGTATTTTGCTGCAAATGAATCACCAAATTGCGGCCTATGGAAGCATCTCAGGAAAGGAAGCTTTCTTTCTGGAGCAGTCTTGAAATAAATCCAAAAGGAAACCTCCCTACCCGATTTACTAAAGTGCAAACTAAGGGAAAACTGGTCCTCGCAATGATACCTAGTGGTCTGCCCTGCTGACAGTCACCCTGACGCCAGGGCCATGGTGCAGTCACTCCAAGAAGTTTTCCTGGTACTGGCCCGCGCTCACGTTCACAGTAACAACAAAGGTGCCCAACATGCGGCCTGCGGCTCCACATCCACCTGTCCCCTCCACTGTGTTCACAACCCTCACGCTTGTCCTCTTTTCTGCTGGCCACTCAAATGTGGCTCTAACAAGTCCTGGAAGCAGCCTCCTGGTGCAGTCCTCTGAACCACAGAGCTCCTGGGTAACTGGCTCAGAGCCATAGGCCCCCTCTCTCCTGGACTTAATTAAAAGTAGTCTCTTCTCCTGCTCTCATCGCCGATGAAAGACGGGTTATACTGTCCGGGGAAAATGCAAGAATGCCGTGATCCTGGCAATCCAGTGTAGGCTGGGTAGAGTCCGTTACGTTCAAGTTCAGGATTCCTTACACCTGAGGGCTGGTTGCCAAAGAAAAAAGAAGAAAAGTCAACTGATTATTCTTAGCTTTAAATAAGCCCAATGACTTTAAATCAATGTAGGGGGAAAAAAAATCTGTGTTCATCCTATGGGATGTGGTTCTACTGATTATTATCTTAATTTTAGAAATGTCTTTCTCTGTGTAGCACAACAGTATTTAGCAGAAGGTGACTGTCCCTACTACAGCATAGGAGGCAGCTGATGTGAAAGCAGGAACTGACCTTTGCAAGGTCCTGTGACCACCTTGTTGATGGTGGAGTTATGACCCCAAACCAGGAGGCCAACAGCAATTCTCAGGTGTCCCTGACCAAATACCTGTTTAGGAGGGGGTCACTGAATTGTTATCTTTATACCTTATTTCCAATCTCCCCATCTGATCTGCTACAAAAGCTCCCTGGGAATGACAGGCACTACTTTGAGGAACCTCTCCCAGTAGTACCAGCAGTAAATGCCTTCTTGGTAGAAACAAAACACTAGATACTGCATATTAGATATGTGAATCCTGTGAGTGCCCCATGTGGGAATCACCCGGCCCACTCCTGAGTCCACAGTGAGGAGCAGCCTGTCCACTCAGGTAATGGCTTCACACCCTAAGCGTAGGGCCTGTGTCTGCAGACTGCTCAGCCTGCTAGTTTTGAAATAAAGATGGAATAAAGAAAGTTCCTGACTATTTAAGGCAACTCTTTCGCTAATGCCATGGAAACACATAGTGAAGGTGGGTCCTTCGATGCCAGAGACCTGTTTTTTGCTAGTTATCCCACCATGCTGCGGCTGAGGAGTCCCTAGCAAGGGAATTGAGTGTGAGGACACACCTGGGTCAAGTACCTGCTTCATTATGGCTGCAGTTAGTAAAGGCCTGCTTAGTTTTGGGTACAGTTAGTAAAGGCCAAGGGCTTTCCTGACAGAGAAGAGAGCAAAGCCTTGTGCTGAAATACCAGTGAAACCATTTTCACTAGAGTTAAGTTTGTGTCTATGTTTATCTTTCCCCTTATTTATAGCTTTTTGTTCTTCCTCCAGGTTCAAATCGTTCAAAAGGAGTCCACTGAAACAGGCGGCTCCTTAGCACAACAAACTCGCCCCTCCCATCCAAAGTCTGAATCCTCACAGTTAATTCCCATAGCAACCAGAGAGACTGTGGTTCCTGCAACAAGATCGTCTAGTGTCATGAAGTCCCCACAGGGCAGGGTTTCATGTTTACTGCTAGTCCTCAAACAGCTGAGGAGTCACCTGACAGCCTTTTATTTTTCAGCTCAGATATGCCTGTTGGTGTTTGCTTTATGGTCGGTACAGTGTAATGTGAAATGTATTGGGCAGTGTATCAATCAAAGCATGGAGTAAATTCAGTGTGGGAGAGAAGAAGCAGAGCTTCAAGGTAGTCTACTGTCTTTCCAAATGATGCAATCCACACTGGACATAGCACATTATTAAAGACCTACTACTGAGCATATGATCTTTCAGACCCCTGAGAAGTGCTCATTGAGGATGACATTGAATTGTTCTCTTTATAGCTTTTTCCAAACCCCAGTTTTAGTTATGTCGCCACACAAGGTAAGCATGGCAGACAGGAGATAAAAATGAAAGGGTGAAGGGCTAAATGTCACTAAATTGTTTCTCTATTTTTCACTTTCCATTCCTATAACTTAAACACAAGTTTAGTCATAAGAGGGTCCTTGCTATAATCCCTTAAAAGTATATCGTGCTCTGTGGAAAGATCCTTCCTAGCTCCATATCAACACTGGTGAATACCAAGCAAATAGATCTTAAATAAATTGAGTATTAAAATATGTAAATAAGAGGCTCATGCCATCATTCTCTTTAACTCTTAAGTAACTGAGTAACCCTTACAACAACAACAACAAAACAGAATTCTTTTGCTTCTCAGAGGACGCCAGGGCCCTCAGGTTGCCCAGGCCCAGGAACACACACCGAGTAACACACATCCGCCATCTGGAGGAGGTTTTTGGTGCTTCCGTTCTCATGCATTTCAATCGCTTCCCGGCCCCATTCCCGTGAACGAGGGTTCTTGGGGTACTCGGCATACGGGGACATCTGGAAATCCCCACTTTTGAAGATGAGTTTGCTTATGTCATTTTTGTTCTTTCTGTGGCGTGAAAAATATTGGAAAGATCAATCAGTAAGTAAAGAAGTGATATCTGTGAACTCATCGAGAATTATTTCATTAACATAAATTAGATTTGAAAGTTATCATATTTCTTTGTAGCTGCCCACTGAGGAGTGTTATTAATGTTATTATTTTTACTATTTACCTGCAAGTAAAAACTGCAGTTTGTAGGGAAAAAAAAGAGGCACCTATTTCTATACCTATACACATTCTTATTTCAGCAATCAGAGAAACCCTACTTGCAAGATTTCACTGAGCATTGTTGGGATATGAGTTCTTCACCTACCTAACAGGCCAAGGATCATAAATGCAAAAAGTCTTCCAACCCCAAAGGGCCAGATTATCAGACTGGACAAAGACAGGTGCAATGGAGCAGATTTAGACTCTTCTGGGGGACAGAGATCACTGTGTCTTAGGGGAGGCCAGGGAAATCAGAGATAAATTCTCAGCATGCTGAAGCCAGAAGAGCCCTTGGAATTCTAGTCTGATAGCTCCCAACCTGCTCGGGCCTCTTACATGGAAAGCATCTGGGCCTTCCCAGTTTTTACCGAATCAGGAGCTCTGGGGGTGGAACAACGCTGGCCTAGTGAAGAGACCCGATTTGTCTCCTGGGTCACCATTTGCTACGAGCAAAGCTCGGACTCAAATCCAGGCCTTTTAACTCCCCACCTGGTGCTCTTTCTAATACCAAAGCTCCTTAACAAATCATAAAAACAGGATGGTTTATTTGCAAAAAAGACTACCTATTTCTATGTCTGTGCACATTCTCATTTCAGCAGTCAGAGAAACCCTACTTTCGAGATTTTTTTTACTCACTGAGAATTGCCGGGATAGGTGATCTTCACCTAATGGGCCTCGGATCATGAATGTTAAATTATATTTGCCATGGGTTAGATAATCTGAAGCTTTTTCCTTCTACCTCACTTACCTATAAGTAATTATCTGGGGAAGGCGCAACATGACTCAGGGTCATAAAACCAAATGTCCATGCGGCTTAGGTGTTTGTGGAAGTTCAGAACAGACCTGCCACTGTGCTGCTCCCTCCCTAGTGGGTGGGGTGTCAGGGCTCAAACAATGACTTACTGGCTCACAACCACCTTCCCTTCTCAGCAGGTCACAGGCTCCTTCTCGCAATGGCTGCACCACATGGTAGAGAACACTGAGCAAACATGCTGCTTTCATCCCTTTGAGCACTCAGGTTGTATCCATCTAGGTAATCACTCCCATCCTCATCCCACGAAGCATATTTTTGTTTATACGGTCTATTTGTTGATCTGATGACAATTTGGAAAATGACAGGCAAAGGCTATACTGTAAGGCCTGCATTCCTGACCAGGCAGTTAGGGCAAATTGCTCTCTGTAGCCTTACTAGAGAGTGGGGATGTTTTTATATGTCCTTCATGTCAATGGAAGACAAGGTGACTAGCTAGTCTGGTAAGTTCCCTTCCTCTGTTATGTCCAGATAATTCCTACCCTTATCATCATCTAAGTCAAAGATCATAATTTCTCCTTATCTGAACTGGTAATCTCAGAGAAGGAAGGGTGATTCTTTCTTTTCTCATCTTTCTTCTCTCCTTGGCCCAGAGCCAAGTTCACTGCTCATCCCACGTTGCTGCTACAACTTCTCTACTGCTAAAATATTTCAGATAACGCCTTTCATTTCTTTCTTCATCTGCTTCTCTTTTTCTCTTTGTATAGCTTTACTTCGAAATAATTCATGTACCGTACAATCCACCCATTTAATGGTTTTAGCAGAATTGTGCAACTATCATTACAATCAATTTTAGAAGTTTCATCCCCAAAAGAAACCCTGTACCCCTTAGCCACCACTCCCCAATCTTCTCCCTCCACCCCTGTCCCCCACTACCCCAGTTCTAGGTAACCGCTAATTTACCTGCTGTCTTTATTAGATTTGCCTATTTCAGACAATTCATATCAATGGAATCACACAATGGTGGTCTCTTGTGACTGGCTTCTTTCTCTTAGCACAATATTTTCAAGGTTCATCCATGTTATCAGTACTTCATTTTATGGCTGAATAATATTCCATTGTGTGGATATAACATTTTGTTTATTCAATCATCAATTGCTAGACATTGAGATTGTTTTCGCCTTTTAGCCACTGTGAATCATGATGCTATGAGTATTCATGTTACATTTTTGTGTGGATATATATTTTCATTTCTCTTGAGTATATACCTAAGAGTGAAACTGCTGGGTCAAATGGTAACTCTGTATTTAACTTGCAGGCTTTTTCAAAGTGGCTGCGCCATTTTACATTCCCACCAACAGAGTACGGGGCTGCTAATCTTCCCACATCCTCATCATCACTTATTACTTTGTTTTTAATAGCCATCCTAGTGGGCATGAAGTGATCCCCCGTGGGAGTTTTGATTTCTTTCCCCGATGACCAACAATGTTGAGTATCCTTTCATGTGTGCTATGATTTGGACCTGCTTTGTTTGTCCCCCCAAATCTCATGTTGAAATTTAATCAGAGTGTGGAGGTATTGGGAGGTGGGGCCTAATGGGAAGTGTTTGAGTCACAGGGACAGATCTCTCCAGAAGAGATTAACGGCCTCCCTCAGGAGTGAGTTAGTTCTCATCAGTCCCCGAGCGCTAGTTGTTAAAGTGCCTGGCAGCCCCCACCCTTGCTTCCTCTCTCACCTGGCAGTTTCCCTCACCATCCACCATGAGTGCAAGCACTCACCAGATGCAGATGCCCAAGCTACAACTTTCTAGCATTGGAATTGTGAGCCAGTTGAACCTTTTTTCCTCATAAATGACCCAGCCTCAGGCATTTCTTTACAGCAACACAAAATGGGCTCAGCCCACGTGCTTACTGGCCATTTGCATAGCTTCTTTGGAGTCTATTTAAGTCCTTTGCCCATTTTAAAATTGGGTTGTTTTTTATTATTGAACTGTAGGATTGCTTTCGATATTCTACACACAAGTCCCCTACAGACATAATTTGCAAATATTTTCTCCCATTCTGTGGAATGTCTTTTCACTTTCTTGAGAGTGTCCTTCAGAGTACAAACTTTTTAAAAATTTTGATGAAGTCCAATTCATCTCTTTTATCTTCTGTTGCTTGTGCTTTGGGGTACTCTTTTAGAGTAAAAAAATTAATTTCCATTTACTCCCCTTCTCTTTCCCTGCAGGTACCAACTATCATGAATTTCCCTTTCTCCTTTTTATAAAAATGGTTTACTCACACATTATGACCTGGTATAGTAGATCAACTTAAGTATTCCTTAAAAGAGTAAAAGCTGACCCTTGTGTAGCACAGGTTAAGGAACACGACTACGTGAACTCGAGACACTTACCTGCAACAGGTGACGATCAGAGCGATGCCCAGAATGAGTAGAAGTCCACCTCCCGCTGCTGCGATCACCACAGTGATGAGCTGATAGGCTAAACACACAAAACAAACACAAAGTGGTTTGGTAGGAGGTCAGGAAGGAATGAATGAACGAATACTCAAGAGTGGTCTCCCCTCGCTTCCCAGCCACCTCCCTGCCTCACTGGTACCCTCGCCTCCCACTTCCTGGTCTCTGGCAAGAAGACTCAATGCTATCTCTATATTATTCTCTCCCTATTGAGAAGAGGTCCTCTTTTTTGGCCACTCCTCGAATAACGACTCCTAAATTATACCTGCAGACCAGACCCTGATGACATTTTTCACCAATCCATGGGAAAAAGAGAAAAATAAAGGTAGATGAGTTTTTCCAAGACTGAATTTGTTCCTTTTTGGTTTTAGTGTGCGTCAGAGTCCCACACTATTGCCCAGGCTGGAGTACACTGGCACGATCACAGCTTCAACCACTGGGCTCAGGCAATCCTTCTACTTCAGCTTTCCAAGTAGCTGGAACTATAGGCATATGCCACCACGCCTGGCTAGTTTTTTTGATTTATTGTAGAGACAGAATGTCTCGCCATGTTGCCCAGGCTGGTCTCGAACCTGGGCTCAGGCAATCCTCTCGTCTCGGTCTCCCAAAATGCTGGGATTACAGGCATGAGCCACCATACCCGGTCTGAATTTGTTCCTTCTTAATAGCTGTTCTATAATCTCAAAATGTTGTTTCTTCTGTTTTTTTCTCTTAAGATGGGTGCCTTTTATCATGCCTTAGTAAAGAGTATTTTCTTGGCCACTTCCCACCCTTTTGTGTTACTTGTTTAATTTTTTGAATCAATGGTAATAGTAGATACAAAAATTATTATTATTATTATTTTGAGCTAAGGCTGGAATGCAGTGGCGTGATCATAGCTCACCACAGCCTCAAGCTCCTGGGCTCACGTGATCCTTCTACCTCAGTCTCCCAAGTAGTTGGGACTACAGGTGTGTGCCCCCACAACCAGCTTTTTTCTTTTTTGTAGAGACAAGGACTTGCTATGTTGCCCAGACTGGTCTTGAACTTCTGGGCTCAAGCAATCTTCCTGCCTTAGGCTCCCAAAGTGCTGGGATTATAAGGGTGCACTACTATCCTGGCCTAGGTTCCTACTAGATAAAATAAAAAAGAGGCAGCCTAGGTTAGACTTCCTAATTTTATAAGAAACATTACTGGTCAGCTAAGGTATAAACCATTCTAGAGATTGAGTAGGCATCTCAATAAATATACACCGAATTACCAGAAACTAGCAGTGATATAAGCAAGTACATATCATATGTAATAAGCAACATTAAACATTTTATTAATCAATTTTATACCTGTGTATTTCTGATAACATATTTTTGAAAAACTTCTATTAAGTATTCAGATTGATTTTTGTGGAAATACAATTAAAATTGTGTTCTCAAGTTGTAAGATCCAGGATGAAAGGCCAATAACCGGATTTTCCACGGTAAGTGAAGCCTGGAACCAGTTCTTTAGGTACTCAGGTAAAGTTGAGGAACAAGGCACAGAGCTGACATGCTCTTGCCCTTCTCCCTGAGCTCCCAGACTACCAGGTGCTGGCTGGAACGGGAGACAGGCAGCACACCGACTGTGAGCAAACACAGGCTGTGCAGCTATCCTTTCATTCAAATATACAGCATAGACACCTGATTATTATGGAAAACCATCAACGCCAAGTCATGGAATAAACTCGGTCTCTCCCTCACCTCCTAATGCATGCGTTAGAAAGTTTTCCTTTTAACCAAAGTGAATACACAACACAAATATCTTTAATTTTTATCCACTTTTCTTCATCTCTGCCAACGTCGCGCTGAGCTAGCATCATCTCTTTTTTGGACAACAGCAAAGGCCTCCTCCCAACTCCTGTGCCCAGGCTTGTCACTCAGTAGAGAAAGCAAACCTGATCTTGCCACTTCCCTGCTTAAAAACCTTCAGGGCTCCCTTTGTTCCCAAAGACCAGTCTAGCTCCTGCTTATTCCTCCATGCCAGTTAAATTTTCTCACTTCCAGCAAAACAAGCGTGCATTCATTTTAGAAACGACCCTTGCAAATGGCCACAGCTGTAGCAGGTTCCTCTTTGAAACAAGCAATTCTGTCTACAAAGAGACATGGATGGTATAGACCAATGCGCTTAAAACTATTTGTGGTCAAGAGCCAGTTTTTGTTTGCTTGTATTTTTGGATATTCTTTTTGAATAAAGAAAGTCCCATTTGCTCCTCTTGTCTTTCCCCAGAGGCACCAATTATCATGAATTTCACTTTCTCCTTTCTTTAAAGGGGTTGACTGTAGACTGATAAAACTTTTGTTTTTGAGTCTCTCATGCTTGTACATCACAGATGTGTCAAATTAATATAAACATTTCTAAGTGCTCACTCTTACCACCTTCTGTGTTATCTTGTCATGGCACAGTAACAGTTCACATGACAGGCCACACTCTGAGTAGCACTGGTGTAGACGAGTGCTTTTCAGACTCTCGTGTGCATTTCAGCCCTCTCCAAGCCTTGTTGAAACCCAGATTCCTAGTCCCCACTCTGAGAGATTTGATTTGGTAGTTCTGGAGAGGGGTTCAGAAGCTGTACTTCTAGAAAGCTTCTAGGTGATGGTGAGGCTGCCAGCCTGTGAACCAGACTGTGGGTAGCACTGGTGCAGGGGGAAGAACACTGGGCTGAAGCCAGGAGCCCACCCAGCACATGAGCAGAGAGAAAGAGTAAAGGAGGGAATCCATAGAAATGTTAGCAGAAGTTAGCAGTGCCTCAGATGAGGATGGACGACTTTTACTTTCTTCTTTGTGCTTTTCTCTATTTCCCACATTTTACTCATATTTTTACACATGCACAAACACACACACACACCCCTCCTCTAAATCTGTATATACGTATACATATTTTGTGAGTAGTGCATTTGATGTTCTTTAGCAGCCATATCCCTGGAAACCTGTAATATCACCCACAGATCTTTTTTAAAAAATGTCTACCACCGACTTTTTGAACCTAAGTGCTGACTTCAGGTTTATTATGACATACAAGTACATGGAATTTGAACCGATGCCAATTTTAACATTTACTGGATTCACTAGTGCTCTGAGTATTTATTAGGGTAAGACAAAAGGCAAGTCTGGCTTAGGCTTGTCTGTCCTATCCTCTCTAGTTTGGAAAGATTTCTCAGAATGGAGAACTTGGAATTCTCAGTCCTTCTTTTCCTGGCATTTGGTGGCATTTCAGTCTTTCTCAAGCAATGGCTGTTTCCCTTTTCTTCACAGCTTGACATTGTTATCACTGTTAGCATTTTTCACCCAACCAACAACCCATTCTGGGCCACAGCCTTTCCTAGGAGCTATATTTGTCATTGCTTACATGCTTATTTGGTTGGGATCTATTGGACTATCTGCTTAGCCACCCCCTCTTCTGGGAACTGTGCACCCCGCCCCCCATCTGCAGCTGGGGACGGTCATGCTCAGACATGCAACACCATACCCAGCCGACAACTGGTTAGTCTAAACACACGGCACACGTTCCGAACTGAATTGCTTAATTCCATCCCAAGGATCTCAAACTAAGAAAGAGAAAGCCTTCTCTTTCAAAATGGCTGAATCAGCAACCCACCCTCAAGAGCTGTATGGATACCCATCATGTTGTCTGGGGAGAAAAGACACGCACACAGCAAAAAGCAGAGATGAGGCATGACGATAGAGTCATGTTCACGTGTGTTCTGAAAAGAAGCCCCCCTCCCACCTCCAGCTGCTGAGGTTCCCACAATTCCCTGATTCCTGTCATTCCTGATGCTGGAATTCCATGACATACCCTGGGACCCTTCCAACAAACTCTCTTTGTTGCTTAGGCTAGCTAGGTGTATTTAGTACAAGTACATGGAACCTTAGCCAGCCATTACAACTTCCTTTAAAACTCTTGAATGCATTAAGACCTTTCCAGGTAGCCACATTCATTTTATTTTAAAATTAATTCAGCTCTCTCCTTCTTTCCCCTCCCTGAGCTCATTAGTGACGTATGATTAGAATTTTTAAATCTTTCCCTCTCTCTTCCATCTCTGCTCACAGCATTATTTTTTCCTCCCTGAACCTTCTGAAATATGCCTTTTCAAGCCTATGGGCTGGTGTGGACATGCCCAGTGCCCACCACCCTCCACGATGACAATTTTCCACCTGACTCTCACTTTTTCCTGAGGTTTCTGTCCCTTCCATCTCACCAGGCTTTCCTAGTAAGAGGACTGGGTAGAGAGCAGCATTCCCCTCCCACTAATCTCACTTTCCTCTGTTCTGATGTGAAGAGAGGCCAGCAGAAAGGAAGTGAAATGTCTGAGTTTAGCTGAACTAGACTCTCAGCTGATTTCTGGATAATCAATGATCTCTTCTTCCTCCTAAGCAGCTTAATGCCCACTTTCTGGATGTTTGTTGAGTGGCCACTGTCAACAGGCAGCATTTCCACAGGTCTGAATCTTTTTATAGCCCAATGCAACAACAGAGTGAACATAATAAGTAAAAGTTGCTTTATACACCTGCCACCGGACTGGGGGTTGGGCTGGGAGGACAGTGCAGAATGGTATTAAGTGGTATATTCTGGTTTCACTGGAAGAGGACTGTAAATGGGGGAAGACGGGCTTTCAATCCTCGCAGGTCACACTGTGAGGCTGGTGGGGAAGGAATCTCCACTGAAGAGATGCAGCACCCCTGCATGGAAAGGATGACCTACGAAAAGGACATGTGGGAAGGGATAAAAATGGGACAAGAGGGAGGGATAAAAATGTCTGTGTCAGAAAAACACCACCTAGGAAAATTATGTGAGTTCTAGAATCACCAAGTGACAATACCCATACAACAGAAAAATTGTTTCGCCAATGGGAATATATATAGAAGGAGATTTTTAAAAGGTAATGAGATGGGAATGGTTAAGCCAATTATAGGATGTCCATAGAGCAGAATTCCATAGAACTATCAAAGGTCCATTGTAACGTTATGTAAATGAAAACATTTCACAGTTTACTAGGTTTACAAGCAGATTACAAAACAGTATATTCAGTGAGGTCCAATTTCTGTTAAAAAGATACACACTGCAGCTATTAAAAAGGAAATTGTAGGCCGGGCTCCGTAGCTCAGCCTGTAATCCTGCGCTTTAGGAGGCCGAGGTAAGTGGATTGCCTGAGCCCGCTGGTCTGAGACCCGCCTGGGCAACTTGGCAAGACCTCATCTCTACAATAAATCAAAAATGAGCTGGGCGTGGTATGGCGTGCCTGTAGTTCCTGCTACTTGGAAGGCTGAGGCGGAAGGATCGCCAGAGCCCCAGCAGGTTGAGGCTGCGGTGGCTGGGAGCAGCCACTGCACTCCAGTCTGGGCGACAGAGTGAGACTCCAACTCAAAAAAAAAAAAGAAATTGTAGAAGACTATTTAGAGATGTGGAAAGATGTTTGTTATATACCATTAAGGAAAAGAAATTACAGATCATATATAGAGTATATTTTAGACAAAAGATATGTATAATATATATATAAGTGTCCAGGAAAGAGTACTTGCACAGATTATGTGTTAGGTAATTCTAGACAATTTTCAGTTTTTCTTTCTGCTTCTCTATGTTTAATTGTCCTAAAATAAAGATGTATCATTTTTATAATGAAAACTTCGATAAAGGTTATTTTTCAAAAAAGAAAAAAAAAAAGATATATACACACATCTCTCTGGAAAGATATACAATACCAGTGCTCTTTAATATGCATACAAATCTGCATATAAGCCAAATTTATGGGTCTGGCTAAAATTCAGATTCTGATTCAGTAGGCCCGGAGTGAGGAACCGGTGTTTCCAACAAGCTCCTAGGTGGTACTGACACTGCTGGCCCTATAGACCACACCTGGCAGGAAGGAAACATGGAATGATGAGATTATTCTTCTCCTATCTTTTATCTATTTTCTAAATAATTTGGGTTAAAATAAAAAAAATTGGTATGAATATATTTTCTATAAAAAAATCAGAATTATTTTAAAAAGAGAAGAAAAAGTAAAGCAAACCAGAATGCTTTGGGAGACATTAGAAAACCATGAGGAGGCCGGGCATGGTGGCTCACGCCTGTAATCACACTTTGGGAGGCAGAGACAAGAGTATTGCTTGAGCCCAGAGATTTGACACCAGGTTGGGCAACTTGGAGAGACCTCATTTCTACAGTAAATTTTTTAAAAAAAATTAGCTGGGCGTGGTGGCGCTCATCTGTAGTTCCAGCTACTTGGAAGGCGGAGGTAGAAGGATTACCTCAGCCGAGGAGGTGAAGGCTGTGGTGGACATGAGTGTGCCACTGCACTCCAGCCTGGGCAACAGAGTGAAAAAAAAAAACTGTTAGGAGGTGGCAACATAAAATCCAAGCACCAGAGGAAATGTGCATACCTAAGAGAAGAGTGGAGGGGTGAGGGGAGGGGAGGGATGTGTACAGACTAGTAAAAGAATTCTGGGGCCATTTGACAAATGGTATAAGAAGACAGAACTGCTGAACGAATCTGGGGTGTACACAGAGATATATTTTGCATGGAAAGAAAGCAAAAGAGCATCCATAAGACAGGTGCAGGCCTGAGCTGCCCAGGAGTGGGGCCCTGCCTCAGTCAGGCCAATAGGGCCTGCATTTCTCATGGGTTAAAGACTTGAGGGAAGGGCTTGTCCTGTCCATTCCAGCTTGAAGGATATTCTCTATGAGGAGCAAAGACTGCAGTCTGGGCACACCTAGAAAGCTAACAAAAACATTTTTTTTTGAGACTGCATCTCATTCTATCACCCAGGCTAGAGTGGGCATGAACTCCTGGGCTAAGGTGATCCTCCTGCCTCAGCCTCCTGAGTAGCTAGGACTACAGGCATGCCACCACACCTAATTTTTTATAAAGACAAGGTCTCACTATGTTGCCCAGGCTGGTCTCAAACCCCTGATCTCAAGCAATCCCCCCCACCTCAGCCACCTAAAGCACCGAGATTACAAGTGTGAGCCATCAAGACAGGCCAAAAGCTAAGAGAAACTTTTAGAAAGACAGGACACAGGTTATGCCTAAGCCTAGAATGGAACTGGATGAGTGCAAGGAGCAAAGGAGTGAGAAAACCTCCAGACCATGTGCTTGGCTGGAAAAGGCTGGCCTCCCCATCCCATTGGCCTTGGGTAGAGTGTGTGCCCGAGGAAGTCTGCACCGAGAGGAAGCAGTGCTTGCCTGGGAAAAATCCAGCCTGAGGGACAGCCCCGGGAAGGCACCTACGTATTTGGTGGCAATAGCCAAAGTAACAATGGTGGGTGGTCGGAGTCCTGCTATTTGCCACGAAATGCAAAGCGATGAGTCACAAACTCCTAAAGTGCTGTCACCAGAGATAGGGATGAAAATCAGGCTCCTCAAGCCACACCCGGGGCTGGACCCAGACGTCAGAGAAAGAGTCCGGTGGCAAGTGCTATTTATGACGAGCCACTATTATTTACCTTGCAGCACTCAAACTAATCCAGATATCAAAATCATAAAGTGCACTGGGCATGGTGGCTCATGGCTATAACTCTAGCACTTTGAAAGGCCAAAGTGGGAGGACTGTTTGAGCCCAGGAATTTGAGACCAGCTTGGGCAACTGGGCAAGAGTTGGTCTCTACAATAAATCAAAAATTAGCCAGGCATGGTAGCACACACCTGTAGTTCCAGCTACTCAGAAGGCTGAGGTGGAAGGATCACCTGAGCCCAGGAGGTTGAGGCTGCAGTGAGCTGTGACTGAGCCACTGCACTCCAGTCTGGGTGACAAAGTGAGACTCTGACTCAAAAAAAGAAAAATACAAAAAGATAAAGTGATATTCACTTAGCACCACAGAATTAGCAGAAGTTCACGTTTAATGATAAGCTGCTTGCTACAAAAGGTGACCAGAAGCTAACTAACTATCCAGACAGGTGTCTGCCCTCTGCTGGACATGATGATGCTGACAGGGACAAATGGGGGGGAAAAGGAAGTCTCGGGGATCAGAGGGAAATTCTGGCTACTTCCAGGACCCTACAAACATAACAGGGAGGATGGACTTGTTCCCAACGCAAGAACTTACAGAACAGCCAATGGATGTAGGGGCACAGCATCTCCAGACATGCAGATCACAGCTAATGATTCAGGGAAAAATATCACCAATGCCACTTAGAATAATGCCCTGCAACCTCGCAGCAACTTGGATGGATTTAGAGTCTATAATACTCAGTGACCTATCACAGAAACAAAGAACCGAGTACCACATGTTCTCACTCATAAGTGGACCCTGAACATTAATCATAATACTGTAAGAAAGGGATTGGCTTTAGTGGGACACTGCCAGGTGGGGGAGGGGAGTGGGGGGAGGGCACATAACATCCATAAAGATACCTGATCTCAAGCCATGTGAAGTGGGGACCAAAGGGAGGCCCAAACTTTACCTGTACAATGACTGCTTATCTACCTGATCCTGAATTGTACCTCACATCTTTAAAATAAAACCAACAAAAAAAATATTGCTCTGCAGCTCATGCCCCTTTCCTTTAACCCTGAGAGATCCTTAGAGAGTCATATTCCCTCTCCCATTCACTGAGAATGGGATTAGGAAGAGTCTTTTTTTTTTTTTTTTTTGCGTTGGAGTCTCACTCTGTCGCCCAGACTGGAGTGCAGTGGCTGCTCCCGGCCACCGCAGCCTCGACCTGCTGGACTCCGGCGATCCTTCCGCCTCAGCCTTCCAAGTAGCTGGAACTACAGGCACGGGCTACCACGCCCAGCTAGTTTTTGATTTATTGTGGAGATGAGGTCTTGCCAAGTTGCCCAGGCAGGTCTCGAACCTGCAGGCTCAGGCAATCCACTCATCTCAGCCTCCCAAAGTGCGGGATTACAGGCTGAGCCACCGAGCCCGGCTGACTCTTCTAATAAAACGTGTTTAGGAGCCAGGCTCGGTGGCTCAGCCTGTAATCCCATGCTTTGGGAGGCTGAGGTGAGTGGATTGCCTGAGCCCGCGGGTTCGAGACCCACCTGGGCAACTTGGCGAGACCTCATCTCTACAATAAATAAAATAAATTAGCCGGGTATGGTAGCACGCGCCTGTAGTTCTGGCTACTTGGAAGGCTGAGGCGGAAGGATCGCCGGAGCCCGGCAGGTCTAGGCTGCGGTGGCTGGGAGCGGGCCACTGGGTGACAGAGTGAGACTCCAACTCAAAAAAAAAAAAAAAAATTTGTTTAGGGAGCTGCCTGACCAAAGCAGGTTTATAGCACTGGTTCATTCTATGAGAAGCCTGTCAGGGAGGAGTCTCCAGGAGGAATGAGCAGATCACATCTCTCACCTCCTGCTCCCTGGCTTGTCCCTGGGGCATACACAGAGGAGAACAGGCAGTCACACCTCCACACTCCTCACCTGTCTCACTTGCCCTCTTTCTCTGCCATCCGACAGGGTTATATTCAGGTGAGTTTCTTGCACACGTGATACAACCCTGCTGCACCTTGAGCCTGCCTCCCTCCCTCATATTATTCCTAATCCATCTTCCATGAAATTATCTAAGCTTCTCTGTTTCTAATACTTACAGCATCTTAGGGTAAGGTTCTCAGGTTTGTGACACAACCACTACTACTAGCCCTTAAACCATCTCTTCTGAAAGACTATACCATGCAGTTCTGGTATTCCAGCACTTGGGGAACAAGTCTTCAATTTTGTTCAGCCTCCTTTTTCTGCATTGAAAGGTTCTGGATTTTAGAAGCACAATGCAGGCCTGCAGCAGGGGTGTGGGGAGGCTGCGAATTCCATTTCAAGGCATCTCAGACCACAAGGAGCCGACCGACACCATGAGCAAAGCACACCCTCCTGAGTTGAAAAAATTTAAGGACAAGAAGTTATTACTGAAACTAAATGGTGGCTGACATGTCCAAGGAATATTACAGAGATCTGACCCCTTTATGAATCTTGTGATAGATGAATATGTGGAGATGGCAACTAGTGGGCAACAGAACGATACTGGCATGGTGGTAATACGAGGAAACAGTATCATCATGTTAAAAGCCTTGGAACGAGTATAAATGGCTTTTCAGCAGAGAAGTCCATGTCCTTTTTCCAAAGGGCCTGTTTTACTTTGATGTAAAAATCAGGTCAAGTACACTTTCGTATTAAACTTTTTGTTAAATTAAAAAAAAAAAAAGAAAAAGTTCTAGATTTTCTTCAGTCTATTTTTGTGTGCAGGCTACTTCATTCTCTGATCAGTAGAAGCGCGTTCTGTGGCTCAGTTCTGGTTTTGAGTGAAGAATGAGATTCACACTAGAAAGTGAACACATGCAATTCCATATGCCAGGCAGCCCCTTAAAAGCACAGATATCCTCCTGAACCCAGTTGAGAAGCGGACTTGTCTAAATAGTGGTTCTTAGAAAAGGACATGGACTGCCATCCAGACTGTTTTACAGAAGCCAAATCACCAAAACACTCAAGCCTACTCTTTAAGCACCAACACTTACAAAAAATTTGACTACCCTTTAATTTAGAAAAAATTCAAAGTATGATCACTTTCTCACCTTAATAAACTGAGTACACTGAACACCATTTGGAGCACGATGACTCGGGTCCATCATAATGCATGTCCATGCTTTTATGGTTTTATGGCCCCAGAGTGTCCTCAGGGACTCCTATACAGGGCAGGTTGTTTATTTCACTACTCAGGGCTGCAGGTTGCTACTTTAATAACAACACTAATTCTGTGAACTCTTCCCTCTCTGTTAATATAACTCTAAATATACCTGCTTCTAGAAGTGCTTCCCTAGCCTTTCTCTGAGGCTATCAACTGTAATCGCTTGCTAGTCTGCGGTCAGGATCAATTAGCTGACCAGTAATCCCAAATGGATACGTAATTCCAAGTCTGTAGACTCTGGCCTGAGAAGTGCTCCATGCTGGGCACACCATCAGGGCTGTGTGTCTGTTCTATACTCTTCTGAGTATAATTATTTATATTGTACTCAGTATACATATAGTACTTAAATATATTTTTATTATTTTTATCTTCTAGTTAAGCTCAAAGGAAGGCCATTAATAAAACTTGCTAATAGAAAAGCTTTATGAATAAAGAAGATATCATTGAGGACATCAGCTGTAAGGTACACCATTGGGGAATAGAAACTGGGGGGAATTATACACACTAAATAAAATAATGTCTAATTTTCATCTAGTAAACTCAGACTATAAACCATTGGCTCATTTACCTGTAGAAGGAGAAAGCTATCCTAAACTATAAACTTGACTTTTTTATTTCTATTACATCTTATTATATCCTTTATCCCCAAATTTCTTTAATTTTGAAGGTAATTTCCATCGCTAGTATGTCAACATAAGAAAGTGTCAGTGTAAGCAATCATGAGTCACAACTGCTTTTCTCAAAGAACTGAATTAGGTGTGAAGCACCCTAGGCTTGCAGTCCCATCAACTCTCCATGGCTTGGTGTTCCACCCTCTACTTGCACTAGGAGCAGCTGACTCAGATGGCTGTCTCTCACCCTGAACCCCCGTTGAACTATCTGGACTCTCTAAGCTGCCCCCCGTTCTTCTCTGTCCACTATATCTATCTTCCTCACTGCAGCCCGAATTGTGTTCCCTGAGCAAACTGCTTTCCTGTCCTTTGCCAGCTGCTCAAGTTTAGTGATTAGAGTTGAAACTCCTCGGCCTGGGATCTAAACCCCAACAGTTCAGTTCCCAAATACCCTTCACTTCCTGCCTTCCTCTCTTTCTACACTCCAGTCACACCCACTCAAAAACTGTTCCCTGATCACCACAGGCCCATGGCTGCCTCAAGACCCTTGTCTAAGTTGTCCCCTCTGCCTCATATGGTCTTCTCCCTCTATACCTGCCAAAGTCTTTCCAATCCTCCCTCCAATCCCATCCCCTCCAAGAAGGGATCCTGGGCGTCCTTCCATTCTCCCGGGGGTGTGGTCCCTGCCTCCTTGCGTCACACCTCATGCCTGATTTATTGCGTTAACATTTGGCACAGCAGGTCCATTTAGGGATGTTTATCTTCCCTCCCAGACTTTGTGCCCCTGGAGAACACCACTCAAGTCTTTCTCTTTGTAAAGGGAAAGGGTCTTGCATAGGACCTAAGAAGACGGTGGGTGTGAATGAAGGAAGCAGAAGAAGACTGCCAACTGCCACCTGCACGCTAACAACGGGAGCCAGGCCCCTGCCCACGCGCTCCACTTTCGAATACTTACGGTTTCCACAGTTGAGACCACCAAGGCCGAACGGGCAACTGCAAGCCAAGAAAGAAAAAAAAAGAAGTAGTTTCAAATGTCAAGAGAAATAACTGAGGCAATTTACCTAAGTAATTTCTAAATAGGATTTGTATCAAAAGCATCAGAATAAATGAACATGGAGCCTACCTCATGCAGGTTTCATTTTCAAGCCTATATCCATCTTCACAGGCTGAAAGAGAAAAGGAAAACACATGACTGTGTCTATGTAACTCTCTTGGCCCAAACTCGCAGTTAGTTACACACCAGCCACCCTAAAGCCCACAAGAATATTTTAGAACCAGAGGCTACAAATAGCTTTAGAACAATCTATAACCTGAGTTAAATATTGTTGCCAGCTCAACTCTTAATCTTATCAAGAAACTTTTCTTAAAAAGGGCTCTCAATTTTTGGAGGGGATTAAGTAAAATAAGGCATGCAAATGGCTTAGCACAGTAAAATAAGGCATGCAAATGGCTTAGCACAGACCTGGCAACCACAAAATAAATGTCTGTAGTTGTAATTATTATCCAATAAATGCATTTCTTTTTGGTATTTATCTACAGATGAAGAATGTCCCCTGGGGAACATCCTTCCATATGCACAAAGACATATGTTTCACCTTAATATAAATCAAACCTTTAACCTGACATTGGTCCCACTGGCTCCCTTCCATGAGGAATGGGAACTGTGGGTGACATTCCCTGGGGTGCAGTCCTGGTGAGTTCCCAGGTTTTCATAAGAGAACGCTCACCCCATTTGTGTAGGGGATTTTGGACATATCTAGATGTGTCCTAATTGGAATCTTGCCCAAAAATATACTCTGAACCCTCTGGCGGTGCTGCTCACAGAACGCTGCTTCACTGAAGCGGCTGTGGACCAGCCAACATCCTGGATCAGCAATCCCCAAATTTATTTGATCACAGAACATTTTCAACATAAGATGACAGAACACCATGCGCTATAATGCATGCTTGGATGAGTGTGGACAATGAAAAATGGCTTCATAGACAAATTCCTTGCTGCAAGGAATGATAAAAATTGGATTCAGGATTAATGTATAAAAGATCGTGGTACAGAGCATAGAGTCATGATCCTTGAGCAGAGAGCAGACACGCTATGGCCAGTTGTGAGGGCTAGCAGCATGCCAGGCTTGGGAGTGAGGCAGAGCAGGGCACACACCCTGCAGACTGGGTCCAGCATCCTCCTGCATGATGACGTTCACCACAAAGATGTGTTCAATACTCTTCCTTCTAGTTTCTTTTTATTTTTGAGTTGAAGTCTCACTCCGTCACCCAGGCTGGAACGCAGTGCTCTCATGGCCACCCCAGCGTCAACCTGCTGGGCTCAGGTGATCCCCTCACCTCAGTCTTCCAAGTAGCCAGAGCTACAGTGAGGACTACCATGCCCAGCTAATTTTTTGATGTATTGTAGAGGATGAGGTCTCGCCAAGTTGCCCAGTCTGTTCTTGAACCCCGGGGCTCAGGTAATTCCCTCACCTCGGCCTCCCAAAGTGCTTGGATTACAGACTTGGGCCACCGCGCCTGGCCCTTCCTACTTTCTTAATGTTAGAAGCTAAATGTTTCTGGCATCTATTTCATTGTCTTAGACCACCACCTAGGAACACATCACTAGAGTTCTGTGGAACACAGTTTGGAAAACACTTCTAATTAATCTGTAATTTATCTCACAGTTGATCATTAGAGAATGTGAACCTGGACTGCACTGTTTTGGCTCCACAGAATCACCTTTTCTGAGTGACAGTCTCTTGTATAAAGAGCTACCTGTTATAAGAAGCAGTCATGAAAAAGTTTTTACGGTCACTTTATTTATTTTGAGATGCCACAAACCACGCTGCCACAATGCCACTCAGCAACCTCTTGATGAGGATGCCCCGTGTCATTTCTCTTGGGCCCCATTACCTAGAAACACAGGGATGCTCCCGAACAACTGGAATTTTATGAACCCCAGCTCTTTTCAGAATTGTGTTTCTCTCTTTGCCTCAGTGTCCAGAAAGCTGGAAACTCAGAATGAGCAGCCTGCCTTTAGCAAACATGCTGGATTTTACAGTGTATGCTTTTACTTACTCACTTTCCTTATGGCCTTCCTTCGGGTAGTCCGTTTATTTCCCCTTCAGCCTGATTTGCCTTTTAAATGTTTTTAAATCTTATTTTATTAAACGAGTGTTTATTAGGTGCTCCCAATCCTTTATACCACAAGGCAGAGCATCATCATATCCCACTTGGGGAAGGAGTAAGGAGATCCCATCTCCCAGTCTTGGATAGCATTGAGTTTGCGGGCCTCTCACAAACGGGGCCTTCTCTAAGGAATGAGCTGAGCGCTCTAGCCAATTTGGGCAGGAGAGGGAAGCAATCCTGCCTGTAACCCTCCTCCCGCCATGCAGCTCTGCCTCATGCCACGGCAGGGTCGTGGGAGCAGGAAGCTGACCCGGATGCCTCAGGCTGCAAGGGAGCTCCCCGGGGACCTCTGGTTTCTCCAGTGACTCATCCCATCCATCTCAGCACCGAGGCAGGCTGATGTCACATCAGCCTGTTCTATTCTGAATACTTCTTCCTGGAAATGTTTTTACATCAAGTCTACCCACCCAGCATCAGTTCTCATCTGCTGGGTGGGAGCTTGCAGCTCCCTGGCTGCAAGCCAGACGTAAGGTCCGTCTGTTGTCCTGCCTGCAAGCTGATGGGCGTGACTGTTTTCATTTAGCTTCAGAAGTGGCCTGACTCCCTGAAGTCATGATACCTCTTGATTTCAAATAGGCTCATTGAGTCATTCAGCAAAGATTGAGTGTTACCATGTGCCTGGTGCTGTTCTGGGGGAAACCTCATCAGGGAGGTGCCCCTGTGCTCCTTAGGATCCAGCCTCTCATCTCACTCACTCCATAGGAACTATGACCACAGAGCACTGAAGAGGAGATGAATGTGGCAATGGTTCATATAGATGCCTAAGCCGGGCCTTCCCTGTGCTGTGGGACACAAGAAAATTCAAGTCTTCTGGACTTGTATGAAAATAAATCAATGGTGGAGTCATAAAAACTATTTTGTTCCCTTGCAGGAAAGGGAAAGTCGAAACAGACTCCTGTCTCATTTGCTACTCTATCACCCACTTGTTCATTCAGTAGACATGTGTCGAGCCCCACAATGTGCTAAACACTGTTCTAGACATGGTTTTGGCTCTTGAGGAGCTAGCAGTCTGGTGAGAGACAGAGTCATGCCAACAGATGGCTAGAGTTCATCCTGATGCCTGCTTGAGGGAAGGAAGCTAAGAAACCTACAGGAGGTTGCATCTACTTTAGAGGTAGCTTTGAAAGTCTCGTCAAGCCATTGTAAAGATATTTTATGTGAGATGCCAGGCATGCAGGCATGCGCACACGTGTGTATGTATAACTGAGAACAATATAGAGACTTGTTGGATGGCTTGAATTGCAGTGACTTAGAAAAAACATATACATACATCTACACACTATTTATATAGAGAGTTGAACCCTGTTTTGAGGTGTCCAAAGGGATCTCATTTAAGTATCCCTGTGCTCTGGCACTGATGACCAGAAGATGTCACTGCTAACCCATCCGGACCCACATGACAGGGCTATGGGCCAAGAAGCTCCAGAATCCATTCATCAGAGGCCTGATGGCTGCAAATACTATAAGAAGGGGCCTCCTGGGGCCTTGCAACAAGCCCAAAGGCCAATCAAGGTTTCCTTATGCTGCTTCTTGCATCCCCACTTGGTAAACATAAGGTTGCTGGTGCACTGCGTTTGGTAAATCTTTGACAGCTCTGTTCCTGATAATGCTAGCCTGTAAGTGACACAATTATGAAATCGCTGACTTGGAAATAGAAGGAAAGGGCTCAGGCCACCCAGGAGCAAAGGTGGCAGGGCTGTCCTTGAGGCACCGCTCACAGGGGCCACCCGGCCCAGCTTCTGCCCACCTTACATTCCCTCCCCCCAGCAGCAAAGCACCCCAGCACATGTGGATCTTAGTCTTGCCACCTTCCCATGTGAAGCTGGACTCAACTTTCCATTTCTTTTTTCTTTTTTTTTGAGTTGGAGTCTTACTCTGTTGCCCAGGCTGGAGTGCAGTGGCACCTCAGCCTTCCAAGTAGCTGGAACTACAGCTAATTTTTTATTTATTATAGAGACAAGGTCTCACCAAGTTGCCTGGGCTGGTCTCGAACCCACAGGCTCAGGTAATCCACTTGCCTCAGCCTCCTAAAGTGCTGGGATTATAGGCTGAGCCACCAAGCCCGGCCTCAACTCCTCATTTCTAAGAGAGGCAGGGAATACTTTGCATTAAACTGGATAAGATGGCAGTAGGCTGGCTGGACATGGTGGTGCACACCTGTAGTTTCAGCTACTTGGAAGGCTGAGGCAGAAGGATTGCCTGAGCCCAGCAGGTCAAGGCTGTGGTAGCTGTGAGCATGCCACTGCACTTCTGCCTGAGTGACACAGTGAGATTCTGACTCAAAAAAAAAAAAAAAAAATGATGGCAGTCAGATGCATCATCTCTTTGTAGCAATGCGGCAGTCTGGCATGGCACTGAGAAGCACTGTGTGCCAGTCTTGCATTAGGACCTATGCCCAACACAGAGAGTTGGCCCTCCTCTTCATAAGCTATCACAGATCCCACCTGAGGAGCAGAGGATGTACATTTGGAAAGAACTCTGTATTAAGATCTGACGGAGTAAAGGGGTCTGAGGCTCAGGAGGAGGGTGCTGCCTCGAAATGTGTTTTTATCTTCTGATGGAACGAGTCCTCTCATGGGAAGTCCTGCAGAAATGAGTGGCATGCCACCTAACCCCAGTATGTGATTTTATACAGATTCCAGAAACATCTAGTGACATCTGTCACCAGCAAGGTATTGACTGAGCAAGCAAATTGTGCCATCTACATTCTAATGGAGGTCTTGCTTAAAGTTACACGATGGCCTTTGTATTACTGGTTTCTCTGGTGACCACAAAGAATGTACAGTGCTTTTGTGAGTCAGGATGTACAGTGCTTTTATTTTAAAGCAGTATCCTTGGATTATACTCATTGAGCAGATTTTTATCTCAAACTGAATAAAGGTAAGCCTCATGTAAAAGGTTAGCAGAATTAGATTTCTACTCACAAACACTTCAGGAAACCCTTAAAACCACAGCTCATTAATTCAACAGCAACCTGGGTGAAATACAAGAGCAAATGCTGCCGCCCTACAAAGCACCTCTATATACACTGCCTTCTTTAATTCTTAGACTATCCAATGAAATATCATTGTACCTATTTCACTTTAGAGGAAACTGAGGCTCAAAGAAATGCAGTGACTTGTCCAGGATGGTGCACAGTCAGCAAAGTAGAGTCAGGTTCTGACTCAAGCCATGGCTGCCTTTAAAAGATACAGGCCTGAATCCATGCTTGTATTTCCACTTTAAAGATTAGCAGACAATAGATAAAGCTTTGGAAATTAAAACAATAATTTTTCTAACTTCCTGTAAGTGGAAAAAATAAAAAAGAAAAGAAAAGGCACGGCTACCATGGGCATTCCATTCTCTTTTCCTTTGAATTTAACTGGCCAGACAAGTGTGCACCAGTCAGAGATTAACGCTATTATTCCAAGGAGATAAGGCCTTCAATCCTGCTGTGAGCAAAATAACAAAAACCAGTTACCCCTAGTTTAGGAGGGTCACATCTAGAGAGGAGAGAGAGAGAGGGAGAGAGAGAGACAGGACCAGGCAGAGACCCGAGACAGGGCACAGAACTGCCAGCGAACCTGTGGCTACCTCGGCAGGAGTGATCCATCTTGTTGAACTGAAAGTAGCCCGACTTGCACTGGCACAGGGCGACACCGTCCAGGTCAGTGCAGATGGAGGTCTCTTTGTCACATTCCGGACTCTTCCGCTTGCACAGGCTGCCCGCTAGAATGGAAAAACAAGACGGCGAAACATAAAGAAACCTCCTCCACTTCAAACCTCAAGCTGCACAGACTTTCTATTTCTATTTCTCAGACTTTCTCTGAGAGCAGTTTTTCAAAGTCTCCACGGAGCAACACTCCTCTCGGAGGTCCATCTGCACTGCCTTCTGCCGCTCCTTCTCTGGCCAGCCCCAGCCTGTTCATAAGTGCTCCCCAGTGAAGATACCCTCCCAGCATGCCACAGACAGGGAAACCAGACCAGAAAGAAATAGGGTCCTGTCCCCTTCTCCGGCACCCATTGCAAATACAGTTCTCAATGGAGTAGTGTCCTCTGTAGCTTCACACGAAAGGACTGCAGAGGAAGGATCAGTGCAATCCCAGAAAATGTGACCATGCTCTTAGAAAGCCGAGAGACTTAGACCAAGAATGGCTAGAGCTGGGTAGGCATATCTCAAGCGAAAGAGTGTCTCGGCTCTGCACGTCTGTGTGGCCTGAAGGGACCGGCCCCCCTGCTTGTGCCCGGGTAGCTTGCTGTCCTGACACTGCTACTGGAGACTCATTATGAGGAAAGGTATGAAGAAGAGCCTGCTTGTATCCTTCAGTGTAATCATGCTCACCTGATGGTCTCTCCCACTAACTACACTGATAGTCTCTTGAGGCTTCCTCATCTCTAGGTCTTCAGCGTCTTACACAGAGACTGGCTGGTACACACATCAATCTGTCAGTCACTGAGTTACCACCAAGAGAAACAGAGGCGGGCAGAAAAGAAGTCCATCTTTCGGCTTGCTACCTGGTTCACTTTAGGATTTTATTCATCTCGTGAATGATAAAGAATCACTTCATTATTGTCAAAAAAGCATTCACTGGCCGGGCTCGGTGGCTCGGCCTGTAATCCTGCGCTTTGGGAGGCCGAGGTGAGTGAATTGCCTGAGCCCATGGGTTCGAGACCCGCCTGGGCACCTTGGCAAGACCTCATCTCTCCAATAAGTCAAAAAAATTAGCCGGGCGTGGTAGCACGCCTGTAGTTCTGGCTACTTGGAAGGCTGAGGCAGAAGGATCGCTGGAGCCCAGCAGGTCACTGCACTCCAGTCTGGGCGACAGAGTGGGACTCCAACTCAAAAAAAAAAAAAGGCATTCACTGAGGGGCACATGGAGTTGTATAGAGCAGACACAATGAGGGTGTATAGGTCCAATGTGGAAGTGGGGTAGACAAACAGTAGAACAAAAATAGGCAACCAAGTGGAGGGTGAATCAGAACGTGTTTGCACTTGTGCACAGGGCAAGGCAGTGAGATCAGTGCTGTCGTTGCTGCAAGGTAAGAGCAGGTCCTGCAGGGAAGGGTCATGTGTACCGCATGCAGCGAGGAATGGCTGCCAACTTTCTAGGCATGGCCTCCCCTCTCCCACCTTAAGGAAGACACCAGCCTGTTCAGAAACCTGGAACCAGCTCTTCACACTGCAAAACTGCCCCTGCCCAAACAAGTTCTGGTGACGTGAGCTGGCACCCCACCCGGGGCTCCTGACATCCGCCCCTTTTGTGAGTCCTGAGAGCCTGGAGCCCGGTGGACTGCCTGGTCACAGAAGGTAAGCTCAGGACACGACTTCAGCTCTCCACGCCAAATTTCCTGCCTTTATCAGTGGAAGCTGGCATGCTAAATCAGATCTGCACTTGTGTATGTGCTAGAATTTCCTTTGTTTATTGTAAAAAGTTTGTATTTAAGGGGGAAACATTAAAAATGGAAAATCTCACCAGGCAAACACTGCAAAGCTGGCATCAGAGAGGTAATGAACATTTACAGTCCCTTCCTCACCTAAACTCTTTGAAAGTTTTGCTGGTCCTCAAGTCTTCTATATGAAGGGCAAGAACCTGTTCAGGCTGACACTAGCCTTGTCCAATGGCCAGCCAGAGTTCCCTGGCCTGATTAGCTATTTTCTGGAAGCCAATGTCACGTTTTCCTCCCACCTTGCCCATGAACGCAGGCTGCTGGCAAATAGCACATTGCCCTGCACAGAGGCAGAGCCATGCGCAAGCCTAGACAGCAGGTCCTGCCTCTGCAGAGGAGAAGCTGCTATCCCAAAACTCCCAAAGAACATTCTATCATAAATCCATCAGACAGAGTTCCAAATAAGCCCATTTTCATGTTAAGCCTGACGATGTGATTTCTCTGCATTCACAATTCCCATGGTCTTTCCGGGGCATAACATCCGCTGAAACAGACAATGAGACGCTAAGTAAATCTAAAGCTGAGACATTCCATGGGGGATTTCCAAAGACTCTAAACCTCTGGAGAAATGAGCGCTGCGGTTCTCTGAGAGACAAGGAAGTGGACATTTTGTGAACTGAAGGGAGACGCCTCTCCTTCAATGTGGCAGTGTCTGCAGTAGCCCAACACTGCCCCGAGGATGGAAACACCCAGATGTCAGGATTGTCAAGGCCACCTCTCCAGCACTCAAAAAGGTTAGACCAGGCTGGAGGTAAACCCTGGAGAAGTTGAGGGAGGAAAACCAGGGAAGCGAGCCTGTTTTCAGCCAATACGCACAGCTGTCTTTGTCCTCAGGGGCTCTGAAAGAACAAGTAAAGAATGGGAAAACAAGGATGATATGGGCTTTTCCATAAGCCACATCCAGCAGTCAGAAGAATAGGGTCAGAGGGTGGCAGGGCTGCTAAGAACCAAATATCTGACCATGCACGCTCAGAGGCATTAATGCATTTGCAAGGCATTAATGCATTTACTGGAGACCAAAAAGTAACCTGATACAACGTTGACCACACAGAATATATTCCATAAAAATTTAGTAAGTTGGAAAGTATCCTTCCTACATTATGGGGGAGAAAAACTTGGTACCCTTAAATCCTTGGCAAGAGAAACAAAAAAGTAAAACCAAAATGTCTGAAAGGTTTTTTTTTTTTTCTTTTTTTTGAGTTGGAGTCTCTCTCTCACCCAGGCTGGAATGCAGTGACACAGTCACAGCCACTGCACTTTGACCTCCTGGGCTGAGGTGATCCTTCCTCCTCAGCCTCTCCGAATAGCTGGGACGACAGGTATGCACCCATGCCCAGCTAATTTTTTCATGTATTTAGAAACGAGGTCTTGCCCGGTTGCCCAGGCTGGTTTCCAACTCCTGGGCTCAAGCAATTCTCTCACCTTGGCCTCCCAAGGTGCAGGATTACAGGTGTGAGCCACCATGCCCAACCCAAAAAGCCCCAAAGTTTTGAGCACAATATAATGGGGCATGAACTTTCTAGTTAACTCTCCAATCAATAGCAACTTCAACTCCAGAAAGTTTAGCTCTTTCCAAATTAATAACTAGCCTTAAGTGGCCCAACCTTCAGTGCTTATTCCAGAGTGAAAGGTTAACTAACCAGCTCCCAAGCCCTGCAACATACAGGCCCATTCACGAAGGATCTCTGGACCAGCAGTTACACAACCCCGACCCACAGGGAATGTTGCAGATCTACCAGCAGATAAGGCACCAAAACCTGATACCTTCAGCTCATGGCCAGCATCTGGATGCCAGATGGGAGGTTTAGACTAGATTCCTTTGCCAGCCCCAGTTGTGTAGTACAATGAGCTAGCTCTGATCATGTATGATGCAGATAAGCCCTCTTTGCAAAGAAGTGTTTCGGCTTCCAGTGTTGTTTTCCCATCCCAGAGGTAAAATTTCCCCTCCAAGACCCAAATCTGCCTTCCAAACTCATTGTCTTTAATTCCTTTCTTCACTGGCCTTGCACTAGATGCACCGTAAAAGCTTCTGGCAACACAGACAGAGCAAGAACAAGAAAAGGAACACCATCGTTTCCAACACCACTGTGAGCACCAGACCTGCATTCTTTTAGTCTTGTTTCTGTGCATTTATAATTTGCAAACAAACAAAAAGGCGGCAATACTGCACATATTTTTTTACTTAACAGTATATCATGATGAAGGCTTTGTGGATTACTGACAAGCATGTACATTCTGTGTGAGTTTCTGCCTCCCCAGAGAGAGAAGGGAGAGAAGAGGGATTTTTGCTTTGCTCTATCAGTTCCTATATCCCTCCTCCCCCCACCCCAACACTGGATAGAAGAACTAGAAGGAGCCACATGCCAAGGACCAGGTGCCTCCAAGGCTGTGTGTGTACAGGACTCTGTGTGTGTGTGTGTGTGTGTGTGTGTGTCCATGTGTGTATATGCATGCACACAAACACAAAGGTGCACACACATGAAGGCCTTTTGCTGAACACTCATGTGAAAAAGAGGTTCTGTGAGGAGCTTTCCTGGCCTGAGCCCTGCATGCTCTACACTTCTGTGGTAGACTCATGCCCAACTATATGGGCAGGTTCCTCCAGAGGGCCTCTCTTACCTCTAAAGATCCGCCTGTGAGAGCCCAAGTGCTGGCAGACCTCGGCAGAGGACCTGCAGGAGTTGACACATTTCTGTATCCTGTCGGCCAGGTCAAACAGCGTCACATTGGAGGCCAGGGTAAAGGTTGTTTGCAGTGAGATCACCACCACACCGGACTCCCTAAAGGTAAAGTTGGTGAGTTTTTAACTGTCCTCAAATGACACATCGGTCACAGGGCTTTTGGAAAATGAATATCATCGCCATTCTCCAGTGAGGGGCTGGGAGAGCATAAAGGTCCAGTGACATTGGCCCTAGGTCACCCTATGGCTTGGTCAAAACATGGCCCCATTTTGTTGCTATCTCTCATGGTAGGACAGCCTCCCCTTTCTACTGACTGGTTCACAACCAAATGTAATTCTGCTACTTACCTAGAAGCAAACACTGTAGATCGGATATAACCAGGTAACACTGAAAAACACACGTTGAGCTGAAAGGAAGAACAAGTCTGTCATTAACTGTGATTAGACAAAAGCCTTGGACCTAGAACCGATTTCCAATTTTCAAGATACAACAGGCATTTTTCCAGCCATCAAGTTATCAGCAGGCAGCTCTACACAGAAGTAGTGTCCTTTTTATTGCTCCCCTCTTAAATGTCTTTCTGTTGTTCCATGAGTACAAAGGGAAAGAGGCAGAGACTAAATCAGTGGGGAAAATCTTGGCAGGAAATGATGTTCAGAAAAGCACCCTTGGATGCAAAACATCTTCAAAGGAGCAGATCGCTTCTAAGGCCCCAGGTCTCAAGAAACTCACAGGCAACTGTTTATTTGGACTCTGCATAGTGAGTGAGCTTCGCTGAAAGGGCTCAGCTCCCCTCAGCAGCCCCAGGTCTGACGGGCCCTACATGGACTCCTTCTCGTCTACAATGAATCGACCTCAGTCAGAGACAGGTCTACTTCAGAAAGGCTCCCCGTGGGAAATCACACTCCGTGGGTCAAGAATCCTTTTGTTGAGAGCAAATTAAGAACTACTCTCCCTGTGTTTGCCTTGTGTCCCCAGAGAGAGCAGAAAATAACGTCTCACGCCTGCTTCCTTGTTCCCCTCCACAACAGGAGCTGGAGGCCCCTTTCACAGAGCAGAGGGTCTCAGTACTTTGTCCAGTGCGGACCCACCTGGCTTCAAGGCCTCTGTCTCAGAGTTACCTCACTCTTTAGAAGAAGGAGTCAATCATGGGACATTCTCAAACCCTTTGTGGCTCTGTATGCCATTGCTTTATATTCTAATAGCAATGACATATTATTGTTATTTTATTATTAACTTGTTTTTCCAGGTATGGGTAAACAGAATAACATCTTGGGAAAGACCAGTCTCCCTGATTAATCTTTACTACGTACTTCTTGGGAGCAGGTGTGTCACATTACCAGTAAATTATATGTTGATGCCGGGTAAACAAATAACAAGTCAGGTGAGTCACTGCACACTGTGTAACATGATGAACTGCACTTCTACACGGAGTTCTAAACCCTGTACTGTCTTAGGAGGAAATATCTGCCCACAGCACGACCAAGAGGCAGCTGATGGAGTGACAAGGTGTAGGATTAGTAGACACAAAACCCTGTTGTATAGTAAAGGATTTAACCTTGGCCAAAGAGAGGTCGGGCCTTTGTCCTTGGCTCCTGGGAGGTAATCTGTAAGCCCTTGGAATGCCCTGCCTAATAAAAATGGCTTTGTTTACCTGGGAGCCCTGGACCATGGCAGAGAGTCTCATTTGGGTAACATGGTATCAGCACAACCTATAGAGGAGCTAGCGATTGAAGTCAGCCCTATGGGCAGTCAACCCTGTCTACATGACCGAGACCCAGTCAAGGCTCTAGACTCCAAGGCTTAGGTGAGTTTCTCTGGTTGGCAACATTCTGTGCATATTGTCACACCTTGTTGCTAAGAGGAGTTAACACTGTCCGTGACTATAGGGGGAGAGGACAGGCCGGAGCTCTGCACAGAACCCTCCTAGACTCTGCCCACCATCTCTTTTCTTGGCTGAGTTTAACCTGTTAATGTCCACTGTAAAAAAAAAAAACATAGCCAGGCCAGGAACGGTGGCTCACACCTATAATTCCAGCAGTTTGGGAGGCCGAGGTGAGAGGACTGCCTAAGGCCAAGAGTTCGAGACCAGCCTGGGCAATTTGGCAAGACCTCATCTCTACAATACGTCAGGAAAAATTAGCCGGACGGGATGGAGCATGCCTATAGTTATGGCTACTTGGAAGGCTGAGATGGAAGGATCACCCAAGCCCAGCAGGTGGAGGTTGCAGTGGCCATAAGCGTGCCACCACACTCCAGACTGGACGACAGAGTGAGACTCCGACTCAAAAAACAAAACCAAACAAGCAAAAAAAGCTCCATAGCCATGAATATAATGGCTTTCCGTGAGTTCTGTGACTCTTTCTAGTGAACTACTGAAACTGAGGGTGGTCTTGGGGACCCCGAACTTGCAGGTGGCATCAGTAGTGAGGGTGGTCTGGAGGACTGCTCCCCAACTTTGTACCTACTCTGTGTGACTCAGGCAATGTCATTCACTTCCAGAGCCTCCCGAGTTTCTATGTGCAGAGGTGCTGGCAATACCTCTGACAGGAGTGAGCGTCTGGCATAGTCCCTGTCACAGAGTAGATGCTCAGTAGATACAGAAATAGAATTGGAATCTGTGTTTTACACAAATAAAATCCATAGTTCTATAGAAATATATAAGCCGGGCTCGGTGGCTCAGCCTGTAATCCCGCGCCTTTGGGAGGCTGAGGTGAGTGGATTGCCTGAGCCCGCGGGTTCGAGACCCGCCTGGGCAAGCGAGACCTCATCTCTACAATAAATCAAAAAATCAGCC
>CAUYQG010251109.1:0-31805 GCA_963574415.1 Tarsius wallacei
CCATCCAGGCTGGGCGACAGAGTGAGACTCCACCTCAAAAACAAAAAAAAAAAAAACAACACTCTAGGAAAGAATACCAAAAGTAGGTCATTAAGAAACGGGAAGGAATCGACTATAGCTGAAGCAAAGTAATAGAGACAAAGTACAACGAAGAGAAGACATTAGAGGTAGAGAAAGATCTTGTGGGCTACTCATTTTTCATCTTAATGTTAACTTGTTAACTGTGAAAAACGCATGGTTATTGAAAGAGTGAAAAAGCAAATCTTATACTTACAATATTCAAATATCCCACTTCATTCCACCACAAAACAGAAGAAAAGCTCACAGTTGGACTTATCAACGGAGTCCATATCAACAGAATGAAGCACTATTAACAAAGATTTGCATAGACTTTGTGAGTATATTCTAATGCCACTTTTTCACTAGTTCAAAATTTTAATGGAAGAAAATTGGGAAAAAATTAGTGTCTACAAAAATGTGTTAATCCAGTTTAAATTAACACTGATCAACCACTAGTTATAAAGAACCATTGAACAATAAGAATATAAAATGTTTTGTTTGTAGAAACACATATGTTTTCCCAAATAGCTTCAGAGAAATATCTTTATAAAAGTTGTCCTGAAAAAAGAAGAATGAGATTACCAATAATCATTTTGTGCCAAACAATGCATGACTATTCTTAAAAGTGACCAGTTGTGCTTTTGTGATAGCTCAATTGAGTTCTTAATGCCCACTGCCCAGGGAAAGCCAACACACTGAGACAGCAGATGTTGCAGCAGAGAAAGAGTTTAATAATCACAAGACAGCCAAGCAAGAGGAAGGAGGCTATTTCTGAAATTCTTCTTTCCAATAATTTGTCAGTTAGGGTATTTTAGGATGGTTTGACAGCTGGGAGGCTAGGGAATGGGTACTGCTGATTAGTTGGGTCAAGAATGAAATCACGGGGGTGTAAAAACTGTCTTTATGTGCTGAGTCAATTTCTGAATGGGGGTCACAGGACCAGTTGATTCAGTTCCCTGGTATGGGTCACAGATCTGTTCGCCAGAATGCAGTGTGAAAACTATCTCAAAGACCAGTCTTAGGTTTCACAATACTGATGTTATCTATAGGAGCAATGGGGAAAATTACAAGTGTCATTACCTGACTTCTAAGCTGAAAGCAGTTAAAGAGAAACAAGCTGGCTTGTTATCATTTAACTATGCCAATAGCTTAGCAGAAAGATATGTGGAAGTGAGATCCTCAACCATCAAAGCTGCTTGTGTCCATCCACTGATTAAACTTCTAGATGCCATCAAAGAGGTCTGCAACACCTAAGAATCATTATTTTCGAGAAAAACAAGTTTATTAATCCTGCAGATGGCCCCTGGGCTAGAATATGACGATAAACAATTATTGGTAACTATTGGCTATTGAAATGACTATGTACAAGAAATCATGGATGAAGAAAGAAAAAGTCAAAGATAAAAGAAAATGAGTATAACAAACGTTTTATGATTTAGGTATACTGCGATCTTAACAAAATACAGAACCTTTACTATAATTCTAATCATGTTGTCTTTTATTAATTTTAGGAAGATATTTGATTTTATGATTATTGCCTTAATATTCTTGTTTTAGTTATCTGATGTTCTGTAATAACTCATTCAAATCTTTATTCTTTATTTGCTTACAATCTGTAAGTTAATCATTTGGGTTGGACTCAACTGAGTGTTTCTTCTACTTATCTATAAATCTTCAGTTGGAATGATTTCTGACATTTCCACATGTTGCAACCTTTAAATGATAGAATAGTCCTTCTTATGTGAATGAAGTCACATTTTAGAAGCCAAAACAGAAGTTGTTCAGAGACAATTTTCCATGCATCGTTGACATTGCTGCATGGCTAGGCATTTATGACCAATTTAAAAAGGTTTATACAGGAAGATGTTGCAATATAGTAAAGTCTCTCATTCCTGGAAGAAGATTTGGAGACTTCATTCCTTTCTAGAGTAATAAATCCAATGACTACTTTGGAGTATTATTTGGGCAAGATTTTTGTTGTTGTTGTTGTTTGTTGTTTGTTTGTTCTACGCAGCTATAAAAAGGGGGGTTGTTTTCTAATGTTGAAGTTCCAAAGCTGAACATAGATTAGCTGTGTGCTCAACATCCCCCTGAGCCCACACTGCCTCACCCACATGGAACTTTAATGAGAGCATAAAGTTCAAGTTCCATGTTATACCGAAAATAATAAACTGTCTAAATCCTTTTAATCGGGTTGTGTCTATACTGTCTAAACTTTGAAAGCGTCATAAGCCAACCTAGCTGCTTAGAGACTACTTAATTGCTTGTTAGTGGCAAGGTTTCCAAAAATTATACTTGAAAGTAAAACAATGTCACTTTTGCCACATTCTGTTGGTCAAAGCATGTCCCATAGAATACCATATATAAGCAGTGAGGGAGCCTATGCCTTGATAAGAGAAGGAACAGTTTCACATTGGATTCGAACTGATCAAAATCTAAAATGATTAGTCTTCAAAACTTGTGAGATGAAGATATATCATTATTACATAAAAAATTTAATACTTGCTTATATATATATATGGGAAAAGTAGATAAAAATTAAGGAGCTAAGCATTTAACTTGAAACTTAGTAAATTATTAATAAAATAACCCCTCAAAAACCACAGGATAGAAATAATTTAAAAACCAGATAAAAGTAAGGAAAATATACACATAGACCTATAACCATGAAACCTCTGAGATTTTTTTTCTCTTCAAAGATATATACATTTCAAAATATCTAACAAAATAAACAAATAAAAAAAATTGATTGTAAAAATGTCCCAGATCCTACGCCTTTTTTTCCTGTATTCAGGCCCTTGACAACATAACACTGTAGGTTCTTTTGTAAAAGTTGGAGCTTAGTTTCTAAATAATCATTAGATTTGGGTTGACTTTCTGATTTTCCTGGTAAAACATTATATAAAAAAATGACAATAAATTTGGGAGGCAGAGGTGAGAAGATTGCTCAAACACAGGGGTTCGTGGTCAGCCTAGGCAAATTGACGAGCTCTTGTTTCTACAAAGAAGAAAAGACAAAAAAAAGTGATGATGTTCCATTTCTAAGCTAGATCTCAAAATTTTTTGGATGTTTATATTTGTCTCTTTCTTGTTTTTCTGGCTCCACTTTGAGAACAAAACAAGGTACCTTGCTAGAGAATGAGACTCTGAGTGTAGGAAAGCTGCATTATGTTAGTTAAGGCCCTGGACATGTGAGAGTCCAGCAAGACAAACAAAGTCGCCTAAATGCCTATTGCTCATTGCAGATGTCCACATGGGTATCACTGCATCAGCTGAGACTGGACGTCTCAAGCATTGGGTTTGTGGTTGTTGGTTACACAATATTGTTGTAACAATAGATAACTAAAACAGAGTTCATTACATTAGAATATTATATATCTCCAAATAATAAGTTTGATAAATAAGATGATACTTTTCTTAATTTTAATAATTATGCAGATTAAAATGCATTCAATAAAAATTATGAAAACACAAAAAATATTTTAAATATAAAGACATATTCAACTTAACTCAAGTTTTAAAATGCATTGTGACATACAGTTAACACTCAATTAAAATAGTTGCAGAAGTATTTTATTATAGTTTTATTTAAAATAAAAAGTATTGTGCAATAGTAATGCCACTGCTTTGGAATTCATTACTAGATGTGTAACTTAATATATGTGAAATATTTAATGTCTAAATAAATAAAATAAGTTTTAAAATGATGACTGTATATCTTTGCTAGACATTTAGTTTGCAGTTCCAAATAATCCAGGTATCAAAAAAAATTGATGTCAGGAAATATACATAGGAATATGATTATGCTTATTATAAAAAAATTAATACATATAAAAATATAAATGACAACATTTATGAGTAGAATTTAAAAATAAGCTAAAAAAGACAATCAAGCTATCAAGCAGAGTGTTTTGGTAATAAAATAAAATAGATATAATATTTTCAATTGATTTTTCTGTTATGCATTTCAGCGGTATAGCGTTTCAGATGATAGAAACTTTTCACTCACAAATCCAGGGACAGGTTTTTCTAGAATCAGAACAAATCTTCTCTTCTCCACTGACCTTGATAAATTCTGGTAAGTTTTTACTTATCAATCTCTTTTCTCTCTACTAAACACAAACCTCATTGTTTCTTGTCTGCTGAGAAAGAGCAAATTGAAAATAATAAAGAATTATTGTTATTGGTGCTGTTTAGGTTGTATTTTAGGAATAATCTTCTTTCGTGTGTATTATTTCTGAGATTAAAAGTGAAGTTTGAATATATTTCTGATATAGATAAAATTTATATGTTTGTATACCATGCCTCACTTCACCTGCTTTTTTCATTTGTAAATTAGCATATCATCATATATGTTTGTTATAAGCATTAAAAACATTGAGAAAGTGCATGTGAAGAGTTTGGCACAGTATCCAGCAAATAGTCAACGATCACTAAAATTAAACTATTTAACATCAGTCATTCCAAAAGGAGAACCTCTATAAATAATACATCTTATTTGTCATATATTGCTTTATACTCTTTTGTTTTAAAAGATGACTTTTCCCTATCTTCATTCATAGGAATCACTCTGTATCAGTGATCCTATATGAACCACTGTCTCCTAGACAAAAATTACATTTTTGCTCCATCAAAAGAGACCTAAATCAAAGAGTATGAGTAGGTTCATTTAATCAGCAAATATTTATTATGAATTTAATGCATCATACCACTCTATCAGAGAGTCCTCAGCTCCTGGGATCCAATATGTTATTAATTTTTAAACTCTAACATACTATCCATCTATCCATCCAATTGTGCTCTAGATAATGATTTTATTTAAAACTGATCTAAAATGCTACTTCTTCCATGCCATCTTTGCCCATCCCAGGCCCAAAGTAACCTCCACTTCTCTGAACACTCATAGCAGCCGATAATAACATCGGTACATTTTTAACTTGTTAAGCATGCACCAGTCTTTAAAATATCATTTGGGTCTGTGTTACAAATATATGATAAAACATTTCAGAGAAACTGTGAACTCAACCCTTTACTGGTACAAGTTTACAAAAATTAAAATAAGGACAAAAAATTATTTTGTTTGCTTCATCTAAGAAACTGACATGCTATATACGTTAATGAGAAATAAATGGATACTAGGAAGATTAATGGTCTTTAATAATTTTGTCCCCAACTTAGAGATATCTTGTTGAAAAACAAAACAGAAGGAAATAAAACACCACTAGGTGTCACTGGGGAAGGAAAAGAGACAAAACAAGAAGCTTAAGGCAAAGTTAAGTTGAAGCCTTACCATAAATGCATTATTTATGGAAAGATGCATAGCAGCTTTTGCAGAAAAGATAACACCATCAACAATTCCAAAGAAAAGCAGAAGTAGAGAGGAGAAGGAGTTTGGCTTCAATAATTCTGAAACCAGCTGCTGAGATGCATCAAGCCAGAGGAACTCCAGCTGCTGATTCTGTGAGCAGTGTTGAAGGTTCCACACTCTAAATATGTAGCATGTCTTGGGCAGAATACCAATATTTAAAAAATGCATTGATGAGAAGTCAGAGCAAAACAGACAGAAAATTATATCTTTTGTCCTTTGGGAAATATTATAAATTTGGTACCTAGTTCTAAATTTGTTGTGTTTTTGTAACTTGGGGCAAATCATTAAAAAGTTAAACAGTTAATCTTCAGTTTAATCTTTTGTATGATGAGAAGGTGAATATAGAACCCACCCATTTACAGATTGTCTGTGAAGATAACTTAAGGACAAGTATTCTATAAATTATAAAGTACTCTTTAGAATTAATATTGTCTTAAAAATTAATGTTATCTAAAAAAGAAACTCAGTTTGTTTTTTATATACTCAGAAGAGAGAAATTAACTATTTTAAATTATTTCAATATAGAACATTTTGTATTGAAAAAATGTGTGTTTTGAATCATAAAAATCATGACTGTATAACTCACATAGTTAAACCCATTCTGAATTCTCCCACTGTTAACTCCTTTTTTGCTTTCTGTGAGCTCTGATTTTCTTAGTTATTTAATATCTATCCTAAGTATTAAAAGAATTGTGAGTTGGGAGAGGGTTAGTTAGCCTGTCCGACCAACTAGAGTTCTAATGCAATAAATGCATCAGTAAACTGCGGGAATAAGGAAGTCTACAACCCAGACTGTGAATTCCATTTTCAAAGATTTTTAGTTAGTGTTATTTCCCTCAGGGAAAATTTTTTCTAAAATTTATCAAAAGTACAAAGCTCATCATTTCCCCTTATCTCACGCTTTATATTTAGGTCTTGGAAATAAGCCAGATATAACAGTTCTATGTTTCTCTTGTGTTTTTTTATTGCAAACAACCTCTGCTTCAACTCCCCATCTTTCCTAGGATCCAGCCCTACAATGCACATCTTGCCCGTTGCATAAATAACAGTGCAACATGACCCGGGCTCTCAGACTGTCTCCCACTGCATAAATGACAGTGCAGCATGACCTCAGTTCTCAGACTCTCACACATGCTTACACTTTGCTGGGAAGTACAATCTGATGGTCTCATTCCCTCATTTTACAGAGAGAGAAACAGAGAGTATTCATGATTTCTTCCAAATGATATAACACATCAGCATAAAAAATGCCATTAAAACATACACCGTATTTATAAATTATCATTTATCTCTATGTAAGTCTAACTCCAAAGTCTTCTTCAAAATGAATCCCAGAGTTCTGTGTTTCTCAGAAACACACACAAATGCTATCTGTCACTTTCCTTAATAAGCACCCAAAGAGCCCTCTTTGTCATTTAGCCAGCCATACCTATGTTATTTATTCATTCATTTAATATATATTAATTAAGGAGAAAAAGACTTTGGAATTGATGCTGAAGAAAGGGTAAATGTTACAGAAATATTTTACCCTCACAGCATGCAAAGAAAACATAGGGGAATGACATAATAGAGGTGATTAGAACTACATCCTCACACAAATGACTAAACTCCTGGCTTTCTCCCACACATATCTTCTCCGTGCCAGACACATCACTCTTTCCACACAATTTCCCACCTTCCTCAACCAAGCCCATTCATCCCCTATGGCCTTGCCCTTTGCATGTGTTGTGTTTTATCTGTCTAGAATATCTGAGTTTCTTTCTTCCCTTTACAAAATCCTACTCATTCATCTTACTCAGTTATTACCTCGTTGGAAGCCTTCTCTTATCAGAGCTAATGGTTTGTTCTTTTAAGGTCCTGGGCACGGTTTTTATATCTTCTGTGTTATGTATTTTTGGAGACATCTTTTGACAATTATATCTTGCTAAATGATTAAGAGCAAAGTTTTAAAGTTACATGCATGTGTTTGAAACGTTTTCCTGCCAAATTTTCACTGTGTTCATGAGCAAATAATTTGCAAATAATCTGTTTATCTTTAAAATAAGGTTATAATAGCATTTACCTCTAAGGGCTCTTGGCATAAAAAAAATGAGTTACTGACTGAAAAATAAAAGGAAATATTAAGTGCTTTTTAATATAGGCTTTTAATATTATTTTCAAATCTAATTAAATGACTCACAACAGTTCTCAATAAATGCACAAGGAAGACTTCTGCCCTTCCCCCCAGTTTTCCCTGCTAGATAAGCTTTCTAGGAACCCATCAGCATCAGTGTACTAACTAGCATTGTTGTGAGAGACTGTGTACGGCTTCAGTGATTTTTTTTTTTTAGGTTTCTTCAACACGTTTTCCCATTTCATGCTGGGTGTTTTACCGGCACACCTGCCCACACCACACTGAGTGTTCATCAGTTTTTAAACAAAAATGGCATGACTCCCATACCCCACCACTCTCTCTACTCAGCAGGTCTTACCCTGAACCACCTTTTTTTGTTTGGTTTTGGTTTTCCTGGATGAAAACATTTCTCAAAGGGAAACATTTTCCCAATGTGGAAGAGGTGAGATAAAAAATGGCAGGACACTAACAGGCATCAGAATTGACAAGTTCAAAAACTGTTTTGAGCAGTGGAAAAAGTGTGTCTATGGGTATATTGGATAAAATGGAGAGTACTTTAAAGGTGACCGAAGTTTAAACATGTAAGAATAAATACATAATTTTTATAAATAAATTCCATTTTAAGGGTCTCCCATATATAGAAAATGTGAAAATATGAATTCATAATTAGCATATGTCTGTGTATTGAACTGTAAATCGATTTTTTAAGTAAAGACTAAAACTAAGCCTAAAACCACCAATCTCAATGTAAAGTATCTAATGAGAATCAACATTTATTTAATAAGCGGGCTTTCCAATTTCAGCTCTACTCAATGATGACAAATGCTGCAAATATTTCACCTTTCTTTTTTTTTTTCTTTTTGTACTTATTTGTCTTCAGTTGGCATTGTTACTTTTATTAGCGTAACCTCTTATTGGTTGTTCCCAGTTTTTTTTCTTCTTTCACTATTTTATTAGGAGTCTAATAAAGCAGCAAAAATGTTTCAGTTTTTCTATTTCTCAAGAATCATCTACACACTTGGAACTCCACTATGGTGCAAATAATTATGAGGTATAGCTTTAAAAAAATAACGAAAAAGTTCCCTAAAGGAAAGGAAAACATTTTAAATGATTTTAAGAAAAGCATTTTATTTTGTTGTAAAATTTTAACTTACTGAAATATAGTTATGTGTGCACAAAAAATAAGTAAATAATCAATGAAATAAAAATTAAATTGTCATTCTAAAAATGGTGTATTTCTGTACTGGTGATCAAATAAACAAACAAATAAAACTATGGTGACAGCAGTTTTACTTCTACATCCATGCCTCGAGTGATTCTTTCCAGAGGTCATTTGGTACTCTAGAAGAGAAAAACTTGCAGTTTAAAATGTCAGTAGTCATATACAATACTTCTGACCCCCTGAAGAATTGCAATTTGCATGTAACTAGGCTGATACTTTCTTTACATATCTAGCTAAAATGAACACCTCCACCTTTCATATTTCAACAAGGTCTGATCTCAAGTTTCAAAGTCAAATATTGATGGAATACATTCTCCAGATTATATCTTGCTATGTATGGATTTGAAGGAGGTAGAATATTACCAGTTCTTAAATATTGATCTTTGTCTCATTATATTAAAATGACAATGAATAAATCCAAATCTGAACATTTTAATGAATTTGGTTGAAAGCCATTGAAAGATTTAAAGAATACTCAATAATTTATAAGATAGAAGAAAAAATGCTTTCAAGTAAGTAGGTAGGACAGTGGATTGTGGTAGCTTCATAAACATCCTGAAAAAAGACATCAATGAATTGAAGGTCAAAGTAAAGCACTGATTAAGACTAAAACATTGATTAACAAGAAAAAAAACTATTGAGATCATATTTATGAAAATCAAAGATTAAATACTATATTGGAATGTCAGTTAACTTAAATTTTCAAGAATTAACTGAAGTATTTTAAACAGAAAAATCTTGAACATATTAAAATTTCTCTGATAATTGTTTCAAAGAATATATAAGCAGCCTAAAAAAAATTTTGGTGACCAGCCATCTTTTTTAAAAGAATTAACAACCACCAGTAGCAGGGTCTAAACAAGAAATTTTCAAGGTTATGTAGAGTTAACTACCACAATTCATTTTCTTACATTTAAGGTGAATGATTTATTGCTTCTTAGAGTGACATCAAGCAATGAGGACCTAACTTCTGCCTCCCCTGTGAAGTCAGAGGAAAAATAACAATAATACCAACTATGGCAATGTGTTCAACATCCATCTCCTTTTGAACATCCATCTCCATTTGTTCAATGTTCACTTGGAAGATACCATTCTAGTCAACATTATCATCACGTATTAATTTTTTTTTTTTTTTTTTTTGATTCAGACTCTCACTATGTTTCCCAGGCTGGAGTGCAATGGCATGCTTACGGCCACTCCATTGTCGATCTCCTGGACTCCGGAGATCCTTCCTCCTCAACCTTCCAAGTAGCCAGAGCTACAGGCTCACACTATCATGTCAGTTTTTTTGTTGTTGTTGTTTTTTGTTTTTTAATTTACTGTAGAGGCAATGTCTCACCAAATGCCTGGGCTGGTCTCGAACCCGGGGACTCAGGTAATTCATTCGCCTCAGTCTCCCAAAGTGCTGGGATTACAGACTGAACCAGCGAGCCCGGAGCACATTATCTTTATATCAGCTCAGGTATGGCCATCCAACACATATCACCATTTTCTTATCCTGCAAAAGAAAACTGGATGTAATCCTAATTGGTCAGATTGGCTGTTTTCCTTTTTAATTATTTATTCTATAAAAACCTCACACCATTACATTTTCATCTGTGAAAATTATGGACCATAAACTGTACGAGTTCACACCAAATATCAGATTGCTAGAGTTGGAAAATCAGAAATCTCCAATAAGCTTCACTGACAATATCAGGGATGTAATTAATTGTGAGACACTGACAAAGCAGAGGGAGGCATAAACTACACATGCAAACAAGCTTCATGTCTAACCATTTCAGTTATTTAAAAAAGGGGATTTGGGAGGTTATAAAATATCTCTATTTTTATATTCTGACAGGTGTATTGCTTACAGGACATTTTTCTTTCTTTTTTTTTTTTTTTTTTTTTTTGAGTTGGAGTCACCCCAGACTGGAGTGCAACGGCTGCTCCCGGCCACCGCAGCCTCGACCTGCTGGGTTCCAGGGATCCTTCCGCCTCAGCCTTCCAAGTAGCTGGAACTACAGGCACGTGCTACCACACCTGGCTGATTTTTGATTTATTGTAGAGATGAGGTCTCTCCAAGTTGCCCAGGCGGGTCTCGAACCTGCGGCCTCAGGCAATTCACTCACCTCAGCCTCCCAAGGCGTGGGATTACAGGCTGAGCCACCGAGCCCTGCTACAGGACATTTTTCATAGAGCACTGCTCATAAATTCATATTTTATTCCAGGTTACTATAAGCTAGAGGTTAACCAGCTTCTTCAGATTTACTTTGTTTTTAATTCCACCTCTGTCATTAAAATTATTTGGGATTTGGGACTCATATTTCATTGCTCTAAGCCTCATTCCCTTCATATATCAGATAAACTCAGCAGACTTAATATGAAATAAAATAATCCACGTAATGCACTTAACACGGTGCCAGAAACATAGAAAACATCCAATTAAGTTTGCTGTTGTCTCAACTTCAGTAGTGTCCCACTTATCTTTTGAGAGTATTCCCTCTGAAAGTAAGAACCTTATGATGGAAGTAGGGCCTGTTTGTTATTACATTCAATTTAATATCTTTCATTGATAATGTTTATGGTGAAACACTTAGGTTAGAGAGGAAAACTGTTTTTCTATGTTGGGAGATATAAAACACTTAAAATGCATCATTGCATTATACTTTTCAGCTTGACACAGTGACAAACACTGATCAAGGGTTTTAAGTTTCGCTTACTGAGTTCAACTTTGCATCCAGCCTCTGTGGGAATTAACACCATTCTTTTGCTCCACTCACCACTGACGAAACAAAGTTCATCTGGCATTCTGCTAAGGTTCAAGGACAAACTTGCACTCCAAAAAGCCACCTGACACCCTTGATAATGGTTTGTTTCTCTTTGCCTGGGTCCTATGCCTAGAAACTCCCTCGGACTACCTTCTTAGTGGCCCAAATCCCAGTCCAGTTCAAAAGAAGTTCTCTTTCTTGTAACTCCCTTCTTTGTCTTCCCTTTATATACAGAAAATGTTTTTTGTAAGTACCGCTTGAGGATTTTAAGTCATTGTCACTGACTTACATGAAGCAGCTACACCTGCAGTTTATCAATCTATATCATTCTTTTCTATTGTGACTTTTGGAACTACTCTAATTTACACATCAATCTTCTAGCCTTTAGGACTAGATAATACTCTCCTGTTTATGTATCCAGGAGTTTTAACCAATTTGTATACATTTATATAAGTTTATATTATAGTTTTGTCCCTTAGTTTTAAGATGACAAAATACTTCCAAGAGCTTTTGTAACGTGAATGAGAGGCACAAACAATAACTTGTCATTGAGGTTTAGGGACTATACAAATATTAATATAATTACTCAATATTCTTTCCTGTCAGCATTCATTTGAGCCTCCTTTTAGATATTGTATTACATAGAGATTTTCCTCTCCACCATCTCTTTGTGCTCTAAATATACAATGGAATGCTTATGGGAGGACAAAATAAAAAGAAGAACAATATCCAATGCATTTAAAATTAACTATTCCATCTCATCTGGTGTCTGTGCTTCCAGATGGAGTCCTAACCCTACCAAAGGCAGAAACTTTCTGATGTGTATCTTTTTTATCATTCTTGACTGGTGGCTAAAATTATGTCAGCTCATTCTCAGTTTTGATGCTAATACTATGATCCTTTCTCCTTTGATACATCATGGCATACAGAGTTAATCTATTGTCATCCCATTTGGCCCTGGTAAATTGCAAAGTATCTAGTATATGCCATATGCCTGAAATGCACCAGTCTATATTTCCTCCATTATAGTTTTCAACTGTCTAGTTTCTCCTTCCATTAGAATACCGGAAATAAATATTTGTGAAGCTTCTAAATCTGGAGAGAGATTATTATGTTCTTTAAAGGAAATCCTAAAGTGATTCAGCATGATCAAAGATTCTTCCCAAAACTGGGGAGTAAGGAAATAAAGGGGGTTGCAATGTATTCGCTTTCTCTCTTTTCTCTGTTGAAATTTTCTGGAGATAATAGCAATAAAAATTATAGACCTTCTGCCTAAAACTCCATGGAAACCATTTTATCCCTTTCGTATCCATCTTAAATATATATGTATATATTGGCATGTCTAAAGTAAAAGACATGACATCAGTCAAAATATTTTTCCACTGTTTCTCTTTATAGAGCAGTTAATCACTCCAAGAGGTAGTCATCCATTTAGTCTTCAAAAGGGCCCAGAGCAGTTTTAACTTTTGATTTTGATATTTGGTTCCAAGAACCATATAGTAAAATGTTATGGTTGAAATAGCACTTGAAACACTCTGGCATTGGCTAAACCAGTGAATCTCATTATGATTCCAGAATTATTCTACTCATATTCACATTCATGAGAATTAGAAACATGCCATTATTCACATTCTAAAAGTGAATAAAATAAATGACCCCACAGTGTAAAGCAGAATTGTTTGGAATCTGTTTATTTTGGCTTGGTAAAACTAGGTACATTTAGCAAGAAAAACACAGAATAAATGAAATAAACAAGTAATAAGCTGTCAGCTTTGCCTATCCTAAACCAAGGAGAAAAGTACAAACAGCATCAATCAATGCAAAGGCTATAGTGGATAAGTTCAAAAAATAGCACAAATATTTAAAATCTCTAAATGGCCGGACTCGGTGGCTCAGCCTGTAATCCCACACCTTTGGGAGGCTGAGGTGAGTGGATTGCCTGAGCCCACGGGTTTGAGACCCGCCTGGGCAGGTGAGACCTCATCTCTACAATAAATCAAAAAATTAGCCGGGCGTGGTAGCGCAGGCCTGTAGTTCCAGCTACTTGGAAGGTTGAGGCGGAAGGATCGCCGGAGCCCAGCAGGTCGAGGCTGCGATGGCCGGGAGCGGCCGCTGCACTCCAGTCTGGGCGGCAGAGTGAGACTCCAACTTAAAAAAATAAATAAAATAAATAAATAAATAAATAAATAAAATCTCTAAATGTATTAATTGTATCCATCTTAGATAAGTCTGTGCAATCTTCATACAGAATGGGTATAATCATTATCATTCATTTAAATATTTATTGAGTGTCCACTATGTGTCAAGCATTGTACTACCTACTAGGAATAAAATCACAAGTGACATTACTTTTGACTTCAATATGACCTCATCTTAACATTCAAATTGCAGCATTAATGTTTCAAATAAAATATTAAGCATAAGCTTAATGTTTCTTCTTTTAGAATAAGAGATGACAGAAATAAGAAATGCCTGTTTAAATCTGTATTTTGAATCTTGTCGTTGAATGACTAAAATATACTAATATTGGAATTTCTTTTATGTATCATGCCTATAGCTAAGTAGAAGTGATTCATGATTATACAATACTATGAAACTATTTAAAATAAAAGAATTTGGGGTTGGTCTATTTATATTTCTAATCAAATTTCTAGCTTTGATCCTGCTGAGTCTAATTTTATTTGGAGTCCCTGAAAAGGTCCCTTAGAATAGCTTATGTGTGTCATGTAGTCATGAATTCCTACTATATTATAAGCCATTTAAAATTTTAGATTCACATTTTAATAGGAAACTTTTAGCATAAAAGCCACAGCACTCAGATTATTGCTATGAATATCAAATTATTCATATTAGCATATTCATATCAATAAATTATCTTATTTTTCGACCCAAATCATTTTCAATTAATCTCTCATCAGGGCAATCAGAACTGTTTTGTCATTCTAGAATTAGAAAATTTGCCAACGTATTCTCCATTTCTTCTACATTTTCATCATCCTTACGTTTAATTTTCTTTTTAAAATGTTATATCTACAGCAGAACAGATTCAGAGAGTTGAGGAAATCAAGCAGCGTTGATATAAAATGGTCTGTCTAAATCAAGAAAAGAATTTCTAATGAAGCAAATGCTTGTCTAATAAACATTTTGCCCAATCCTGCTTATCTTGTGCAAGCAATTAAATCATTTTACACTTTTGTATCTTTAAAGCAGCTTTCCAACCATGGCACTATTGACATTTTGGACCGCATCATTTTGTGGTGGAGAACAACTCTATACATTGTAGGATGTTCAGCAGCATTACTGGTTTCTGCTATATGTTGAGATATCCACCCAGTTACGATAGTCAAAACTGTTTAAAGAATTGTCAAGTGTCTTCTTGGGACACAATTACCCAAGTTTGTATTATAAATACATTTAATAAAATGTTACATATTGAAAATGAAAAAAGAATTATTTAGTAATCCAGAATATTTTGACTGTCTATGTATTCTAAGCACCGAGGAGGATACTGAGAGGCGTATAATCTTCCAGAAAGAATTAGAATACCAGAAGACTTAAGCCTACATTGCACGTGAAGCCTTTTATTCTCAGAAAGAGTCCAAGGAACTTAAATTCTACTTAGAATAGGAGGACTGAAGTTGGAGCCTATGGAGATTTTATCTCCTCACTCTGCCTGTGGGACTCTTTAGAGGTGCTTTGCATGAGGCAAAATCCCATAAAACTGAAGATTCATTCAATTATTGTTCAGAGAGAGCACTGGAGACGAATGCTGAAAGACACTAACATTTTTGTCAGTGTCACTTCATGTCTTCTGCTTCCACTAATCTTTATGAAGAATGATAAGATGATATCTAATCAAGTCTAAATACATTTAGATATTATCAGTGCAAGACTGTAAATGTGTGTGTTTTTAATCATTTCATGACTCCCTGACCTGGTTTTGTTATTCTATATATTCTTACAGGGAAAGATCTATCTATCTATCTACCTATCACATATCTCTATTAATATTTATTATATATGTAGTATACTCTACATGCATTATATGTATGTATATATGCATCATATGTCACTATATGTATTTTATATATATATGATAAACTATATCAATAATTATTTACATACCATTTGTGATAGACAAAAAATACTAGTACGATTTTCTAAGAAAATTTTCAAGACAGAATATAAAGCATTTTGAAACTCTCTAAAGGAAAACAATTGTGCTCATTTTTTTTACATTTTTTTTCTCAGAAACTTAGTTTTAATTTGTGAATATGTAGAATTATAACTAGTTGTTAGGATTATTTTACAGGAACAATCGCTTACCATGAAAAAGAATTACAGTGCTATCTAGAAAATCAAATAAAATATTTTAAAATGACAGGGTAATAATTGACAAGTATACTTTCTAAATTCAGGCATTTATTTCTTGATTTTACATCCCCTAACAATCATTAAAATGAGATTTTGAAATGGCATAAGAATATTCCATTTTCGTGAAAATGCCTTATTGAGCACTGGGAGTGATACAAGCTTCACTTATTCTTATAAAAATTTCTTCAGGCTGTGATTTGATTAGCTTATGATCTTTTTAGTTGTTATGTTCCAAATTCGAATGAAATATATTAACGTATTTTGTGTACATCTGTATTTGTTTTGGAACTCAACTAACATATCTATATCTTGTTACTGAAGAATGTCTTTGTTTTAATAAAAGCAAAATAGAGAATTCAACCAATTTTAAGAGGGACTTATTCATTTATTTAGTACTTAAAACTATATCATTTATTGTCAGATCATCCAATCCATCAATTTTATAGTCAAATTTTGCTTTGAAAACCACCTACTTGATCTAAATTCTTTGTTATAGTGACTAATTATGTAAGATTTTATATTGGTTTTATTTTACTGTGTAATGATTACCACAAACTTAGTGACAAAACAACAGACATTTATTAATTCACAGCATTGGGGCATGCACAGCATAGCTGTGTCTTTTTCTCAGGGTCATAAAAAGTTGCAATCAAAGTGTCAGCTAGGGCTGCAATCTGATCTGAAGTTCAAGATTTTCCTCTTAGTTCACAAGGTTGGTGGCAAAATTTACTTGCAGTAGTACTGAGACCTTCAGCTCATAGAGGTATCCCTTGTTCCTTACCATGATGGCTAATTGTGTGTGTCAACTTGGCTTGGCCACAGTGTCTAGATACTTGTTCAAATCTTATTCAGTATATTTTTGTGAAAGTATTTTTGCATGAGATTAACAATTATATCAGTGAACTTTGTTGAAAGTGGCTTGTCCTCTGTCATGTGTGGGCTTCATCCATTAGTGGAAGGCTGGAATAGAACAAAAAACTGACCCCTCCCGAGAAAGAGGAAATTCTGCCAGCCGATGGCATATGGATTTGAACCACAACATCAGCTCTTCACTGAATCCCCAGCCTACTGACCTAACTTGCAGATCTTGTATTTCCCATCCTCTATAATTGTGTGAGCTAATTACTAAAAATCTCTCTTGCTCTCCTTGCTTATATATATGCTACTGGTTGTCTTTATCTAGAGAAACCTAATACATATGCCATGTGACCATTTCCACATTATGGCAGCAGAAAGACATATTTTATTCAGGTGATTAACTTTGAGTCTTACCTAATGTAATAACTCATGGAGATTCATTCTATTACCTTTGTCATATTTGCCTGGTTGAAGCAAGTCACTGTTCCACTAATACTCGAGTGGAGAGACCATCAGCTCTGAACTAGCATTAATTCTATGAGACTCAAAATATCACTGTGGTTCACCTGTGAGAGTAGCAGCTTACAGAAGACATTCTCTGAATTGATGACAGTTGGGCTCATGTTCCATACCTAACCTGATTTTCTCAATAGTCAAGCAGAATATCTGGAAGAATGAGAAGTTGTAGAATGCCTGATGAACTGTGTTTCTGTTTTAGAAGCTGGAGGGCTAATGAGTGATCTGGGGAAAGTCTCCTCTGTTCTGATCTATTTAAGTTGAATTGTTTCCCTGGGTCATGTAACTCCAGACAGACCCTTGAGTTTGGTCATCAGCTTAGTGTGAAAATTAACATCTCAGACTGCGAGACTAAACCCCTTTTTGTATCTATTTACATTTAACACATCCATTCCACCAAAGAATAAACATATAGCCAGGTTAATTTTTGCTTCTTATCAATCAAGCACATACTCTTCCTCATGTTTGGAGAACCAGTTAAGGAGTTGTAGTAAGACTGTAGAATGGAGGGGAAAATTCACTTTCCCTATGGATACAAGAGGAGGCAGCAAGTTTTACTAATGATAATCTACCTGTAATCTTTTATTTTTTGAGTCGGAGTCTCAATCTGTATCCTAGGCTGTAGTGTAGTGGCCCGCTTACAGCCACCGCAGTGTAATGTAGTGTAGTGTAGTGGCCCGCTTACAGCCACTGCTGGGCTCAGGTGATCCTTCCACCTCAGTCTTCCAAGTAACTGGAATCACAGGCATGCAGCATCTTGCCTGGCTAATTTTTTTTTTTTTTTATTGTAGAGTTGAGGTCTAGCTATGTTGCTCAGACTGGTCTTGAATCCCTGAACTCAGACAATTCTCTCGCCTCCACCTCCCAAAGTGCTGGGATTACAGGCATGAGCCACTGAGCCTGGTTATCTCTAAACTTAAAATGATTAAAACCAGTATATGCCTATTGTTTTTCTCATAGGTCAGATTCTTATTTCCACATTTTCCCTTTTCCTTCTCCTTCAAAGATTTGTTAGATAATGAAAGTATGCATGCATTTGTCTACTCATGGCATTTATTATATCTGAGAACTACTGCAGCTTCCTGGTGAATACTTCAGAACAGCCTGTTCCAGTGTTTCAAACTGAGATCTTTAGTGTTGATTCCACCAACTATCAGAGGTATTTTCCGATTTCTGAAGTTCTTCGGAGAAGGAGGATAAGAATCAAAGAAGAAGGTCTTTGAGCAGAGTTCTGAGTCTGAAGAAGCAAAAATTAGAGCTAAGGATCTACTAACAAAAAAGGGGTCAAATTAATTACTTCATGTTCTCAATTGAAAGCCTAGAAAGGTACAGCATAGACAGAGTCTTACAAAAACTGCCAACCACTCCAAGTAGTTCATCACTGTTTAGCTTGAAATGATCTTTTCACTTTATCTTTCTGTTTAACACTGGCTGAAAGAAAATGAAATAATCCACAGCAACTAAAAATTTTTCTGTAAAATTTTTTATATCCAATCAACAATTGTCAAGAAACAAGATCTGGATGTAAAATATAGAAAAAAATAAATAAACACAAAAGATGTTTTAAAATTAAAATAGAAATAGATACTCAGATAAATCCAGTTTCGGAAGTAAAAGACAAAGAGTTGAAAATGATGGTGATTAATAAGTTCAAGAAAATAAATAATCAGATAAAACATTTTATCAGAGAAGTAGAATTGTGAAAAAGTGAATTAAAAATAAATTCTGGATCTAAACACCAACCAAAGAGTGTGATGAACATGTCCGTGGTAGGAAGGTATATAGAAGATTATATTTGCTTTAATGAAGAACAGCATAATCAAAAATAAGTGCAAAGTTTCCCCAAAAAGGAGGTTTCTTAGATTATAGGATTTTTTATTTTAGCAAGCATTACAAAATAATATTCTGCAGAAGTTAGTGGATTTTTTGGCATACATAAGTGTGGGCTGAATTACTGTTAATTTAGTTTCTGTGGTTTAATCTTATAAATATAATTCTGAACAAACCAGTATCAAAAGAATTATAACTCAGTCTGTGATCTATATCATAGTTGGGCTTGCTATAGTTATTCTGATTTGACAGTCTTAGTACAGTCCATTTTGCAAAAGTTGTGATTTTCAGTTTAATTCTCAGTATAAACCAATTCTAAAGAAAAGTAAGGAGAGCAGGAAAAATAATTAAAATGAAACAATTATGTTATGAAATGATAATGGTGTCTTGATGACTTCCAGGTTTATGATTCCAGTGCCAGGATAATGAGGTCAAGAATAAGATCAGAGAGATGAAGTTATGTCAGTTTTGATGTATTTTATAATGGAATCTTATTGTGGTAACCTTAAGTAAGCATCTAACACTTTCTATATTATATCTTGTATTGGAAAGCTGCAGGGAAGTAGAATTGTGATGATTTTTATAATTTTAGAAAGTGAGCATTTGTTCCGTGCTTAGTTTTCAATAAACTAATTTTTGCTTGTTCTACAGTGATTATCAGTAATTCAATGTAAATCCGAATGCTTTTTAAAGCATTTATCCTTAACCTGCTTTATATCTATGCCTTTATTAATAAAACATGAAATAACAAAGTTGATGGAAACACTAGGAAAGATAAAATGATCTTGATGTGACAGATTCTTTTAGTCTTCTTTGATGTTTTAAATAATTACTAAATTTTGTTTACCTGATTATAACGTGTCCTATGGGGTTTTGATAATGATGTAAATCTGTAAGACTAAGGATGACATGCTGAGTTATTAAATTAGCCTCTAAATTAAATTTTGAGTAAATCTTGGTTTGACTTTGGCACAACATAAGTTTAGTAAGCTGAAAAGTGCATTCAAGTACATTTCAAAGAGTATAATATTTCTTTGAGATATGCAGAGAAAACAGTATACAAAAGATTACATTCTCCACTGTTTTTAAAAAACATGGAAATCCATATCCACTTATGAAGTTAAACTACTTGTTATCTATGTAAATAAGAAGCAGCATCTTTACAAATTGTGTGACTAATAACCTTGCAGGCTAGAAATCTCTTCACAATTTGTGTCTGATGCTATTTAAGGAAGGGTATGGACGGTTTACATGTCATGATTGTGTAAGCCACTCCTCTCTACTCTCTATCAATCTTCTTTTCTGTTTTGATTTTCAATTCTTTTTTTTTTTTTTTGCTAGTAAGCAGGATTTATTGAGAGGACAGAGATGCTCCCACAGTGGGAGGGGACCTGAAGGGGTTGCCCTCCTTTTTTTTATCTCTCAAATTTCTGCTCTATTTTTCTGCACTATTTATGATACTTAAAAATTATTCTATTTAATTTCACTTCAAAAGATAGTCAATTACCAGGGTAATTAACTGAGGATGCATTCTGTGGAACCATGCAGGGATCATAGATGAAAAATATAAGACAAAGTATTTGTTTTTGATGAATGTATGAAGTAGTTGTTCATAAAGACTATGGGCTCCTGAGCTTTCTCCACATGTTCACAAAGCAGAGTACAAAGAAGTACAAATATACAAGGTGAAAACCACACTCAGGATTGCCTGAAGCATCCAGAAGGAGTGTGTGAAAAGTTAGAAATATTTGATTTAGAAAAATCTTAGAGAAATTCAAAGGGAAACTGGATTTTAAAGGAGACAGAAGAATATCAAGTGGGTAAAAATCACATGCACAATGGTGTCTAGCACTGTCTCACAAATACCATCTGTTTTATTAGTTGCAGGTGGAAATTAGCAAGTGATATGTGGGCAAAAATAGTCAAATTAAGTTTCTAGGAGCAGGAAGTCTCCAATAAGAACAAAAATTTAGAGGTGAGGTGAGGGAATTAAAAAAAAAAAACTAAGATGGTAGAAATATATCTGTATGCATTTTTGTTATAAGGGTTCAAATTTGGAATGTGATGAAAGTAATGAATAACATAGGTGATTCAAAAACAGTGAACATCCCTGTTGTAATCCATATCTAAAATGTAATTCTGATTTTTAAGAAAAGTACTGTGAAACTAGGTAGTGCAACTTGATTTTAGAGTTGCATTAAAAAATATTTGCATTAAATAGTAGGTTGACTAAAAAAAGGTTGGATTAAAAATAACTTGAATTTAAAGCTATCACTAAGAATGAGCACACAGTTATAACTAAGACAAAGCAGGACAAACAAAAGTAATATGACTTCAACAATAGTAATGTGTGTGCAACCATCATGTATATGGCTAATATTAAAAATTATAATATGATACAAGAGTAAAATTAATGCAGTTTTGCTGATATATCTGTAATGTATTCAAGTGCTAGAATAATTACACAAGGATTGCATGAACTGTAGTGATTCAGCAAACTCAGACTCATGTACAGGTTGCCCATTCATAGATTGCTACAACCTGTGAAAAATAATAAATATTTTATTAAAATGGTGGTTTTGGAGAGAAATGAGTAGATTTGAGGGAAGATAAACAGTTTTATTGGGAATAAGCTAACGAATAGTAGGTTGTTGATATGGAGTATGGTATATAATGAAGCAATGAAAGGTAGTCGCCAGTTTATAACTGGTATTCTGGAAAGATTATTTTGCAGTCACTGAGAAAGAGGACATATGTAGCCATGTTTGTAGAGGGAGTGTTGAGATAAATATTGGGTTACTTTTGACTTTCTTATAGACTACTTTCCTTCCTAAAGTCAGCAACAACGTTCTTTGTATGGTACGTTTTACAATGATAATGAAAAGTTAGGTACCATGGTCAGGATCAGGAAGAAGAAATATGGATTTGAGAAGGAACTGCAAATGTTATGTAGACTAAATCATTCAAAGGGACAGCATAGTGATAGCAGAGAAAAGGACTCCAAGATTCTATAAATCTGGAGGTTTACAGAGAAATTTGAAGATTTAACCAAAGATATCTGAGAGAATATGTGTCTGCTTAATGGTTCTGCTGTTGTTTTATAGCTTTGGGGATAATATTGTACTACCTAATCAATATTTCACCACTTGACTCTTTGTACTCTAAGGTGAATGTGATACAGAGTACATCACCCAAATCATAGTTTTATAAGCCAACATTGATTTGCCACATATTTATTGAACACCTCTATATTTTCAGGAGTTATTCTGGGCTCTATGGATACAATGCTGCATGGAATAAACATAATTTTTGCTCTCACGGAGTTCATGAAATAAATTATAAGCACTAGATAAACATAAAATAATGCCAGGTGGTGATAAGTACTGTAAAGAAAACTAAAGCATGAGGAGTAGGTGCAGATGAATGGGCAAGAGGTGCTATTTCATGGAATTGATGTGAAAGGCACCTTTGGATGTTTGACATTTGAACAGAGACCTGAATATATGAATAGAGAAAATATGCCAATATTGGAGAAAGAACTGTGTAAAAAAAGCAAAGAGCATGTGAAAATTTCTTGAGATAGAAATGTGCTTGGCATGCTCAAGATGCAAAAGAATGTTATTGTATGTGAATCACCTTATACAAAAGGCTTAGTTGGTGGGAAAATGTAGGACTTTATAGGTAATGAAGGGAATTTTAGATTAAATAAAACTCTGATGCAAAGCCATTGGAGAAGCTGGGGTAGGAAAATGCCAGCATTTGATTCGTCTTTTTAAGGGAATGTTCTGCTTACCATATGGAAAAGGTTCTCTGGTCTCATAGACAGTGCAAGCAAGAGCAGTGACTATTACAGAGGGAAATGATGGAATAAAAGTTTCATCTCAGCATATATTAAAAAATTTAATGTATTTGTTTCCTATTATTGTCCTAAAAATTATCACTAATTTAGTGACTTAAGCCAATGCAACTATATAACCTCACAGCTTTTTCAGGTAATAAATTTGACATGAATCTCACCAGACAACAATCATATGTCAGCAGAGGTGGGTTCTTCACTGGAGTCTAGAAAATAATTCCCTTCCAGGCTCAAGCAGTTTGTTGACAGAATTCAGTTTCATGTGCTTATAGGATTTAGGTCCTGGTATTTTTGCTGTTCTACCAGGGTTGTACCCAACTTCTCGGGGCTACCAGCGTTCCTTGGCTTCTACTTTGTTAGCATGGCTAGCCATGATGCCTTGAGTCTTTTTCATGCCTTCTGTCTTTTGCCTTTCTTTTGTTGCATCTTTCTTGCTAACGTTTGTCTTTCCTTCTCTAATTTTAAGGGTCCATGGGATTACATTGAACCTGTACAGATTATCTAACACAATCTTTCTATTTTAAGGTCGGCTCATCATCAAATTCACTTTTATCTGCAAAGTCCCCTTTACTATATAAAGTACCTCATTTACAGTAGTAACATTGAAGGGCAAAGGTCACAAGGACAAAAATAACCTTTCTGCTACCTTTGATTGACCTGACAAGTAACTGCTGACATTTGAATATTTTTGACCTATATAAAACCATTGTTTATAATAATAAAATCATAGCAAAGAATCATAACTCATATTTGTAAAATTGCTTTATAAATTCATTTAATAACCATATGAACTGTTATTGTTTTCCTTGTGTAAATATTTTCATCAGTATGGAAAAGATACAAAGTTTGCTTATTCAAAGTTTAATTTTTTTTCAAACAGCATATGTAATATTCTCTCAAATTCTTCCCTAAGTTAAAATAAAATCCCCTCATACCTGCAGCATCATTTATCTCCTAAATAGAATTACATATTTATTAGTGTTGTGCCTGTCCATCCATAAATAAGCATTATTACTACAAAGTAGATGCCTAGTCAGATTCTGTATTTATCTGCTCCTTTCTATGGGTGGGTCGGGTGATGAGTTATTATCAGTGAGATATAATATATGTGAAATGGAATATTTCCAGGTTAAGGCATTTAGCCTATGCGTGTGTTTGCACCTTGTTCTCTCTCCTGCTTCTCAGCAAATTGCATGGTGTCAGTGATGGAGCAGGCATTATATGGAAGCAGTTTCATTCCTCTAATCATGTTGTGGAGGAAAGGCAACCACTGGCCAGGTATATTAGAAAAGAAGAAATTCCCACCAATACTGTTTTTTGTTGTTGCAGTAGCTAGTGCTACTGAAACCAATATAGAATTGATCATCTGAGAAAATTTCTATGAACAAAATAATCTAAAGCAAGTGCCATTGGCTAGGTAATTAGTTGAGAGACCAGCAACAGGGAAATAGCTGGCCCTTTTGCCTCCATTAACTTGAAAGGCAAAACCTGTCCTTCCTGAGTTTGTATCTCTAAGGAAAGTGATTGGTAATGGCCAACAGGTTGCTGTGTATTGTTTGCTCTTCACTATTTATAGCAAGTTATTACATGAAATAGATTGACTCAGACAACAATTATTCATGTTGCTAGATAAAGCTAAAAGGGAATAGAGTGCAGAATTTTAAGGTTTCAGGTTTTCTAACCATGAGGGCCTCTTTTTATAAAATTGCAGGAAAGAATACCGGAATAGTGTTAAGACATAAGATCCAATAAAATATAAGAAAACAACACCAGTATTGAGGGAAAGATCACATTAAGGTGTAATCTTCTATATACAGAAGACGTTTAACATGCCTGCCATTTGAGAAAGAGAGGGGCATTAAGAAAATAAGCTAATAAGTAAGTAAACACATAAATGAGACATAAGTATTTTGTCTGGGGGAAAAAGTATAGGTGATTACTGACATATGAAATACAATGCTTTTGCTACTCTTTTGTTATAATTTTTGAATATACTATTTTGAAAGATTTATGTAAATTACAAAAGCATCTTTTCATATTAAATTTGTAAAATAAGAGTATAGGTAGTTTCATATTTAAAAGTCACATACCATGACAAAAGCATAGTAAACTAATTTTTATTTTACTCAAAGTCAATCCCCAAGCAACCAAAATTTATTTAAGTTTTAGAAGCTCTTGAATAAAAAGCTCTGTCATTCTTTCCTTTATGTTTTGACAGAATTTCTAAGAATGACAGTATTTGAAGTGTTTAATATTATTGCCAATATGATGGAATGTCAGTCGTAGTAATCTGACCTCTCTTAAATCTGTCTAAGTTTCATTGTACTCTATGGTAACTTAGAACAAGCTGACCAAAATTTAGTTGTATAATACTAAAACTGATTGAAGAAATATGTTCATAAAATCTCTAGCACTAGTTAACTGAAAATTGCCTGCATAAATTTGTAACCTACCAAATAAACACCAAATACAACTTTGTGTCATTTTGAACTATGTGATGGAACTTCTGATTATAAGAAAATTGTGTACCAAAAAAAGGACAATATCCTTTTCTAAATTTTTATTACCTGTCCTCAAACTCAGATTCATGGTTAAAATTAATGTCAAACAGAAACTGTCACTGCGAAAAGGACTCTCGGTAATATAATCAGCAGAAAATGATGAAAACATAATCACAAAATATATAGCTGGAGGAAAAAGATGTGACAAAGCTGACAAGCAAATGGAATCCAACATAACTCTTCTCTGTGAGCTGCTTACTTTCAGACAGATAAAAACCAAGGAGCAGCAATGTTACCATCTCCCTTGAGCAATATCATTGTCTTGTGAGTAACAAGAATGACAGACGTTGACTGTGTTCATAGATATGTGAGGCTGTAAGGTCCTCAATGTATTTTGAAAGGACACAGAGGTATAACTGACAGCATAAGAGGGCTGTATATTTCAAGTGTAGGGCAAAGGTAGACAAGCCTGAGAATATATTTGCCCAGCCACTTTCAAGGATAAAAGTGGATAAAATCAAATAAGACAAATACTATGATGAATTACTAAAGAATAAATTATTTAAAAATATCCTTTTCCTTGGTTTGTACTCAAGCTTCCAGTATTATGAATATTATCTAAAATGCATAGACCTGCTAGATGATTAACGAATAATTTGTCCTTTGTGACATAAAGATATATAATTGCACTGATAAAGAATTAGTTGATCAAATTCCCTAAGTTTAATATTTTTTGAAGTACAGTTGCTGTTTAATGTGCTGTTACAAGGCAACTACAATCATAGAGGTAAAAAAATGGAATATGGATTTTGAAAACTAGAAAACCATAAAGTTTCCTTGACTTTTCCACTTATAATTCAATAGAAATAAAGTTCAAGAAAAAATATTTGAAGGTTTTGGCAAAGCTTTACAATTTTGATTTAATTACAACTATCTATTAATGAATTTTTATCACTATCTTAGAAAACAAAATTTGTTTTCTAAGATAAAAGCTTACAGGAACATTAGGTATGTGTGTGTAATTTTGATCAGGACTACCCTACATTACATTATAATTAAGTCTATTAACATACTCAAAAATCAATTCAACTATTGATTGTTCATTCTATATTTAGACCTCAGCTAACCATAGGAATCTGTATGTGAGTGTTTACTGACACCTTAGTAAAAAGCATAGTATTCAAAAGTCTGAGCTTTCATGTCAGACAACTCTAGGTTTATTCAGGCTGATTTTGAATTAATTTTTAATTTTATGATTTTGAACAGTTTAGTTAAGCATTTTAAATAGAATCCTCCTCATTTATAAAGTGTCCCTTTATAATAATACTTAATAGATACACGATGAAGATTAAATCAACCATTTAGGGTTACATTCCTAGCCTGTCTCCTATCATACAATTTACACTTTATAAAATGTTATGAATATGCATTTTAAAAAATAAGACTCATCTGCCATAGTAGGCAAGATATTTTCCCCCATGGCCTTCACCTCCTCATGTGACATATGTTACGTTTTATGGCAAAGGACATTTTGAAGATAAAAATAAGGATGTTACCGCACTTCTGACCTACAAAACTATGAAATAATACATATGTTTTAGAAATCCTTAAATTTGTGATAACATGTTATAACAGCAATATAAAACTAAAACATCCATACTTATATGCACATATATGCATATACAGATATATAATCCTATGAATATGTTTTTAATTCAGCTACATAATAAATGGTATCCTAGAGGACTAAAAGAGCTAATCCTTCTTCCATTATTTCTCTCAGGGAGTATATTGCATATTAGAAAGTGATTTAATTTGAATATTTTAGGCTACCTGCAGTTTCATTGTTCCTTAGGGGTAACTGACTTTACATCTTTTGATGCTCATTTTGCTCTAGAGATGGTATCTTTGCATTATTCATGTTTGCCTGTGTCTGTCTACCCTACGAGAATTTCAATAACTCTGATTTTATGTGTGTGTTTGTGTGTGTGTACTTTAATACTTTTTTGTTTAACTCTGGAGATTATTTTGGTAACAGAATGAATGAAACCATGTTATAGACCTTTCCCGTTAACAGTGCCTACCAACTACATTTATAAAGTAGGAATCCAAGTTGAATTTTAAATATGTTCTTAGTAACATTGAGAGTGCTCACTGATATCATATTATACACACACACAAAAAAACAAATGAAGTAGTGGTTAGAATAAGAAAATTACAGTTTTCAAATATGATGTCATCGTTGAACTACCCTAATACTCAGCAGCTATAGGAAATGGGTAATGTTTAGCAGAAGATACACATGGAAAACTTTCAGAAAGATTGCCAAAAGGTAAATAAATACAAATAAAAAGTTTAAATGTGTTTTATTCCAAAATAATGGCTTTACTAACCAAAAAATACATTTCAAAGCATTATTATATTTTTTCTTATTTATTTGCTTTTTTAGTATATATATGAGATTACCCTATGCATATTGTGAATTTTATTGAGAAATTATGTGATTTAATAAATGTTTTGCATTACTTATAGTATTAAATTTGACAACATTCTGGAAATGTTCTCCCTAATTCCATTTTCTACATAAGACTTGAGCAAGAGGAACATTAAGAATTCGAAGTGAAATAGTTAATAATTGGCAAATTTGAATACAGGAAGTCAGAATTCAGAGCCTATTATTGTTAAACAAGTTGCTAAAAGACAGCATATTATGGAAGAATATTGGACTAAAGATATTCAATTTATCTGGGTTATGATAATTTTAAAAAAATTCTGTAACATCTACTAAAGTGAAAAAAATCTCAAGATTAATGCTATACATATTTAAGCACAAGTAATTTCCAAATAAATATTAATGAATTACAAAGTAATATATCATAATTTTGAAAAAGTATGAAGACCATTGAAAAATTCTCCTAAAATTATACGAACAATGACAAAACAAAAAAGTATTTTCAATATATTTTAAAATCTTTCTTGAATAATTACTACTATCACTTAATAATTAATATTCTCCTATATAATACTTATACTCATTCAATACGTGTGTGTGTGTGTGTGTGTGTGTGTGTGTGTGTGTGTGTCTCCTATTAAGGGTAGGTGGCAACTCACTCTTTTTCCGGCTCCTTTCTTTTATCTTTTTATTTTAATAAATGTGTTTGGAATGGGTTGGGGGTAAGAGGAATGTAGGGAAAATTTTTGATTATGAAAAACAATTTTAAAATTGATGGAATTTTGCAGAAAATCTAAGTTATACCACTGTAGATGAAGTACTTCATATAAGAACTTCATATAAGTACTTCATTGGAATGTGGAAGTTCTGAGATTAGATTCCATTTACAGGGGTGTTATAAAAATGTATGCACATATTAAGCATAACATTTGCTCAAAAGATGGCGTTAATCAAATGAATGCTAGCATCACCATGGGACAGGCAGGACAGTCAAAGAAAATAGGAGAAGCTCGGTTGAGCAAATGTCATTCCACGCATTGCTACTGTAATTTAATTCTACTTCAAAAAGTCATACATAGATAACATCTCTTAAAATGTGTATACTTTGTTTGGCACCCCCAGTATGTTTGTGGGGTTGAGAATTATGCCATTTTTTTTTCTCTGTTGTGGTTAAGAACTACTGTCTCCTGTATTTAGGGGCATATTACTTACCAGTCCCTCCCAACTGCCTTTGTCTTTTAGTTATTTGAACATATGTTGATCATCTGAATGCTGGCTCCATGAAAATACCACAGTGTCAAACTCTTGATGTTGAAAGCTGTTTTTGCTTACTGTGGTGAGAGACTACTTTTGAAGAGTCTTAGCAACACCTTAGAGTATAAAGGTCAGAGTTGTAATATTTATGGTATTTGGTTTTCTGAATAAATTGGGTTTTTCAATCCAAACATTTGATTGTTATTAGGGAAAGATTCTGATATAATCATTTAAAATAGGTGGACACAGCAAATTTTAAGGCAAAGATTTTGAAGAATTTTGGAATATAAACAATCACTTTGATGTTAGCTCTTAAAAAACGGAGCAGTTTTACATGGACTTCCAAGTTTTCTTTTAATTAACATTAAAGTTATTATCAGTGATTACCTTCCTGGTTAAGAGTTCCTTAAAACAGCAATGTCAGATAAAGAAGACAGTGGAACAGAAAATTCATGGTAATGGAGGCTGCCAATTTTCAAGTTATGTGAGTAATAAAGGGTTTGTGTGTATGTGTGTTTGGTTTTGGTTCTCAATTCCAAAGTTCAAATTGACCTTTCCCTGTAACTCAGTTTGAGCCAAAGAAAATTAAAATTGAATAATTTATAATAATATAAAAATAGTAGATTTGGGAGCTAAAAATCATGTTAATCATTTATGCTAATATATGCCCATAATCTCCAAAAAGTAATAATTTATTGTACATAAAACAATAAAATTTTGTGACTACTTCTAAGGAAATTATTTACAGTGCTGTCTACTAAAGTTAGGAAAACTAATGACTGCTTACCAAGCTGAAAGGATTATTTTTCAAGAAAATACTGATTTTATAACAGTGTGCATTTGAAAGTTCAAAAAAATTTCTTATATAGACTAAGTTATATAAATACCTATATACATTAAAATATACCACACACATATATATATCTTTATTTCAAGAGAGTAGGAAACATGAAGAAACTTGCTTACAATTAAATGCTGTCTACAAATATGCATTCAGTACAAAATGTCATTTTCCTCCTCTCTGCTATGTTATTTTATTTTTTTCCTAACACGTCTCCTTTGCCACTACTGTGATGGAGTATGTTCATACTCAGAACTAGAGCTTTTCACTTTTTGCTGTTCAGAGGCTATTTAATTTTAATTGCTCCCTGAGCATAGGCCAATTCAGGATGGCAAGAGCTGAGCAAGAATCCTTCACAGATTCTTTGAAGTTTGGAGAGCTGCTATTCACATTGCCTCAGGCTTCCATCCTCACATTTGTGTGAAAATGTAGGCAGCTGAGCACCTCTGTCTACATGCCCAATGTTACTATAGCTGAAAATATCTGGTGCAGATATGCTTAAGATTTTTGTGACTATCTGTATGAAGTTTAAAATAAGGATATTAAACAGATGCTGTTTTGTTACATATGTATTTAAAATGGCATTCAAAATATATGATTATGAAAGAATACCACTACTTGAATTAATTAAGCTAAACAACAAGCACACATTGAACATTTTATCTGTGTGTGAGTTTGTGGGGTGGGATTTTGAAGAATTATAAGTCATCTTCGATTATGGAAAATAAAATAACTGTACTTTTTAACTTGCTACATTAAGTATATACAAAAGTATACTGAATAGCACTAATCGTTATAAAAGGAATAATTTTTAAAAATATTTAATGTATTTTCTGTTGTCTGCAGCAAAAAACAACAACCACCAAAAACAAAACCTCATGAACATATTTTCCTAGTTTTTAAAAATGTGTATATATAAACCACACTTGTATTCATGGAAGGTAGAAGTAAAAAAATAGATAAATCCTATTCAGGGCAAATTTGAATTCTAAATGATAATAACAAAAAAAGAATTATTATTACTTTCAAAATCCAATTTTTAGACAATGCAACAGAGAAAAGTAAGGCAGGAGACATGTAAAAGACAAATTATTTGAGAGATATTCTTCATTGACTATTTAATATCAAGTAATCAGTTCCAGATGAGAGGGGCACATTTGAAATTTGAAAAAAATATTTTTAGAGGATGACAAAAAATTTATCAAAGTTTCATTGGAGATTTGGTTTCCTAACATCAAATTTTAAAATGGTTTCTGTGTATTTGTTTCCATCTAAAAGAAAAAAAAAACTAGCAAAAAATAAACCATTAATATATATAGAAGTGTATCAATAAATACGTTATTGATTAGATGTTCATTTTACTTCTAAATTTATAGATTTGAAATACTTCATTTGAACCTTTTGCTATCATCTTTCAGTAGGCTTATTTATTATATTTTAGTAGGAGGGCATCAGAGAATTTTTATTTTTTTTGGCTTGGCATTTACCCTGAGTAAGATTTTTTTCACATTATAGTTGAAATCTTGGATTTAGATACATTTAGGACATGTTTGTTCTTTATCGGATATTTCATTCACCTGCTATTTTTAATGCTAAGAAATCAACAGAGCAGCCATTTGTGCAATGTACCTTGTACTGATACGTGTTTCTCTTCCTGGTCCCTCATCTCTAGTTCTTGGAACATCACTAAAATTAATCAACTCAATTCAAGTCTTCACTTCATGCTGCTTTTGGGGACACATGAACTAAGAAATAAGAATCTTCATCTCCAAACTCAGCAATTCAATTTTTAAAATGCTATGATTTT
>CAUYQG010251112.1:0-29093 GCA_963574415.1 Tarsius wallacei
CTTCCTTCCTTCCTTCCTTCCTTCCTTTCGAACAGTGACAGGCATCTATGAATAGTGATGAATTCAGGAGAACTCCTAGGCTAGACATTTTCTTGACAGTTGGTGGACAGATGCTCCTGATTTGAGTGTGAGACTGAGGTATTTAGAAAGCACTTCAAAACACTCTCCTATGCCAGCTAACATTATTTTCGTTATATTGTGATTGAATTTTTGGTTGGTTTCTAATAATGCTTCTTGATAAAGCATTTCTAATAATGCTTCTGGTGTGAGCTAGATAAGATATTATGGTTTATTCGGAGCATAACAAATCATTTTTATAAATTGTTTTTTAGACCTTATTGTTACTTATAAGCTGATATGTTAACAAAAAATACACATATATGTTAACAATTTCACCACAAACTTTTTAAATGAAAATAATAAATGTTGAAAAAAGTGACTTTGATAATTTTGAAAATAGTTGTCCAGACTTATTCTATTTCTTGAGAAAGATTAATTACTTCCTGGATAAGGTGGCTATAGTGGTATTTGTTTATATATTGCTCATGTCTAATATAGTATTTAGGTATAATTTTCCATGATAATTCTTTTTCTGAGTTAGTTGACATTTTATTGAAGACATGGATTTTTACATCATTTTTCTGCGCTTAGGAAAACCCTTTCCATCTTTTTTCATTGGGGATTGGACAGATCATTCTCATCCAGGATTCTCCAATTATAATTTGTTTTTCCTGTTATTTGAAAGAATTTGCTGACTTTCTGTGTGTTTGGTCTGGAGATATTATAGTCACTGGAAATGGTGAAGTTTTGTGTTGGAGAAATGCCTTTTATAAAACAAATTTTAGTAATTATGTTGCTTTCTCCTTAGCGTTTTGTTCATATGCATGTAATCAAGCATGCATAAAATATGTTTTCAAATTGTTAAAAATGAGATAGAACTGCTTTGATGGAATTAGGACTTTATAAAGTAAATTTAGGTTGTTGCTATTTCAATGTATTTATCTTTTTTCTGAAGTTTTGTATTATAATATTTCTCTTTTAAGATAACCATTCAAATGTAAGCATAACATAAAAAGCTAGCAGTCTAGTACTTGTAACATGAACATGGCAGTTATATCAAAGTATATGAATTGTTCTTAATGCTAAACATTTTGTTCATGAGACTAGCATAACACCTGCTGTGACCTATCAAGATGTATAAATTTTAGTGACTGTAAAATTAAAATTACTCATTTTCAAAATGTGCTTGGAAATTATTTGGAATATGTTATGCTTGGCTTGTTTTAAAAAAATTGTTATCTAGAAAATTATTAAAATACCTTAAAAAAGTTATCTATAGGGTTGTCTCATCTCTGATGTACCTTGTCCAGGAGCAACAGAAGTATTATCTAATATCACACTAATATCTGTTTCCTTTAACCAGTGACATTCTTTAACTCTATAAATATTCTGATACCTTTCTAAAGGAGGTATCAAATAGGATTACATTGGAATAATAAACTTACCAGGGTTATTAATTCCACTTTCTTTTTTTGTTTTTTTGGGGTTTTTTTTGAGTTGGAGTCTCACTCTGTCGCCCGGACTGGCCGCTCCTGGCCACTGCAGCCTCAACCTGCTGGGCTCCGGCGATCCTTCTGCCTCAGCCTTCTGAGTAGCCGGAATTACAGGCACATGCTACCATGCCCAGCTGATTTTTTGATTTATTGTAGAGATGAGGTCTCGCCAAGTTGCCCAGGCGGGTCTTGAACCCGCGGGCTCAGGCAATCCACTCACCTCGGCCTCCCAAGGCACGGGATTACAGGCGGAGCCACTGAGCTCGGCTAATTCCACGTTCACAATACAAAACACTGTAAGAAAAGAATTCTGAAGGTACTGCTTATGTATATTTGGTAGTGTAGGAGTGGAAAGGGGATGATTCCTTTCTTCCCCATTACAGGGGTTACAGCCAACATTCTTATAATAAAAGACAGGTTGACAAGAGAAAAGCATAAAAAATTTATTTAATCATAAATTTTACATGACACAGGAGCCTTCAAAATAAAGATCCCAAAGATATAGGGATAACTATCCATTTTTATGCTTAGGTTCAGTCAAGTCTGAACAGACATGTAGATATAGAACCAGACCAAAAAGGTATTATCTAATGTTAATAGACTGAGTGGAGAAACTCAACAAGGTCTGTCTGTTCAGATTCTTCTTGGCATCTCTGTTGTAATATGGGGCAGGACCCCTTTGGAATGAAGGTCGTGTGATATCCTATTGGACAAAGGTAGGTCAGATAATTTCTTTATGGTCAATGCCTAGACAGAAGGGCAAGGGAAACTTAGAGTAATAATTGTAGTGTTTATGGCTGGCTTTAGAAAAGAGATGTTCTAGTTTTTTTTTTTTTTTTTTGGTTCTAGTTTTTATTACTTGCCTTGGTGAAGACAAATTCTGGTTTCTATGGCTTGCTTTGACGGAGGACGAAGGGGGAGAGACAGGAGGGCAGGATAACCTTCTGAGGTTGCTTCTATTTTTATTTTTTGAATCAGGGTCTCACTGTGTTGCCCAGCCTGGAGTGCAGTGTCATGACCACAGCTCACTGCAGGCTCAAGCGATCCTTCTGCCTCAGCCTCTTAAGAAACTGGTACTACAGGTGTACCACCACCTGGATTTTGGTAGAGATGAGGTATTGCTATGCTGCCAAGGCTGGTCTTAAACTCCTGGACTCAAGTGATCCTCTCGCCTTGGCCTCCCAAAGTGCTGGGATTACAGGTGTTAGCCACTGCATGTGACCGGGTGTCCTTTAGTTCAAAGTGCTTTACATGCCAAAGTTCTATACCTTAGAGTATCATTTTCTGAGCCCAAACATTAGCCCTATTTGCCAGTGAACTGTTTTGTAGCATATACTTTAAAGAATGGTTTACATCCTTATTTTTTGGAGAGTTATACTGTGAGCTTTGGGAAATAATTGGAATACCTGGGAAGATGTAAACAATAAAAAGAAGGACAAGAGGTGATTGCATTTTGATTGACTCCAAGCTGTATTAACCCTTACTGTTTATCTACTTTATAATTTTAAAAATATAATCATATTTGAGGACTTTTCTTTAACTCTTGAATTAAGGCAATATTGTGATATTACCAAGTCCTTTTTTTTTTTTGCTCCTCACAGTTTATAGACCAGAGCAACCAGGCCAAGTCAGATTGTAACCCTATTTAGAATAGAAATCATACAACTTTATGCAGTATGATAGAGCTTGTGATAAAGATTATACTTATATTTTGAAACTTGTTCATATTTGACTTAATAATTTTTTTTTTTTTTGAGTTAGAGTCTCCCAGGCTGGAGTCGACCAGGCTGGAGTGCAGTGGCACACTCATGACCACTGCAACCTTGACCTACTGGGCTCAGGCGATCCTTCCACCTCAGCCTGCCAAGTAGCTGGAACTACAGGTGCATGCCACCATACCCAGCCTGATTTAGTACTTTTAATTTAATTTAGTTTAATTTTTACTGTTTCTTTTATATATATGTATGTGAATTTAGTCTCACAAAAAAGAGTTAGAGCCTCCTTTAAAAAAAAAAAATTGGTAAACTCAGATGCCCATCAAAAGTAGATGGGATAAAGATAATGTGGTACAGAAACATGATGGAATACTTTGCAGCCATAAAGAGAAAAAGAATCATGTCCTTTGCAGCAACATGGATGCAGCTGGAGACCATCATTCCAAGTGAACTATCATAGAAACAAAAAACTAAATACTGCACATTCTCATTGATAAGCAGGCCCTAAACATTGGGCAGGGGCCCTAGACATTGGACACATGAGCACAAAGGTGGTAACAACAGATGCTGGGCACTGCTAATGAGGAAGGGGTGGGGGAGAAGGGGCACACAACCATCCACTGGGTACCATGTCTGCTACTAGGGGGAGAGAGGACTCTCCAGAAGCCCAAACCTCACTTTCATGCAATTTATTTATGTAGTAAATCCTCACACATACCCCCCCCAACTCTGAAATAAACAAATAAATAAAAGACTTTTGGTAAAATGTATGTGACATAAAATTTTTCATTTTAACAATTTTTAGATGTACATTTGCTTTCATTTTCTTTGTGTCTCTCATAACATGAAGGATCTGTTTAAGAATTTTCAGTAGATGTGCAATATAGGAAAGATTGGATAGTTGTTTACTAAATCCATTTGCACATACCACACCCTGCTCCAGCCCGTCCCAGCACAAATCTAGACTGTATTTCCCTGCTGCCTTGAAGTTAGGCTTGGCCATAAGACTGAGTTTTGGCCACTGAAATATGAACAGAATTAAATGCCACTTCCAGGCTTATCTTGTAAACACTTCTTTATAAAGGAATTGAGGGGGTTCAATACTGTTTTTCTTTTTCCTTCTGATGGCAATCATGAAACCAAAAAGGTGGCAGCGCCTCTAGAAGGGAGTCTAGGTCCCTGAATTACTGCCTGGAGGAGAACCACCCATTGAAGAGGAACATTTGACTTTACATGAGCCAGAAATAAAATTTTCATATTTTAAACCACTAATATCTCATGATTTATCTCGTTCAGCAGCCAGCATTACTTTCACTGATTCACTCAGTAGTGATTGAAATGAATAGTTTACTCAAAATTTAATTCTTGTTTGTTAGTAATTTGAATCGGGAGTCAAGAAAACTAAGTTGAACAGGGTAGTAAGAGATTGAGTTGACTCCAGTTGGAGAAGAATCAGTGTTGAAACCAATGAGAGGAGATAAATGATAGTGGGAAAAATTTGGTGTGTTGTGTTAGGAAATTGATATTTAAAAAACTTACAGATAGCAGTGAGTTATAGTTTAAACAAATTAGGAGTGCAACCCTTAGGAGTTGGAGGAGTAGGGGACATTATGAAATAAGAAAATTAGTCTTAGTGTTCAATAGGATTTTAAGTACTATTGTTTTTTAAAAAAGGAATTTTGTCACATTTCACATGTGATTTGCAAATGTGTTTTTACTTATTGCAGTAACTATCTTGACATACATGATATTCAGAAAAAGGTGAAATGCATAAATGACCAGAGTTGCAAACCTGTGTGTGTTAGGAATTGGAGTCATTGCTTGAATTGTTTCTCTGTGAGTCATTCTGGTAGGTACATTAAAATAATTAGATTGTGGCTTGTGCATATATAAAACCCAGTATATTGTATTTCTGCAATGCCTAAATATAGGTGAAATTTACCTTATGTTTTGGGCATGTAAAATATTGCATGGAATATTTTAAAAGGAAAAATTCATCACTTCATTTTACTAGCATTTGCTTTTCATATTTAAAGTTGCTATACTTTAACCTTTTGGGTCTCAAAACTGGTGTTTTTCAGATAATAAAACAATAGGTCAAATATGTGTGACTTTACAGAGTTTTTTTTTTTTTAAAACTTTAAAGTGAAGACTTAATAATAGCTATAAATTAAAAGTATAGTACATAATTTACAGGTTGTTTCCAATTTGCATCTCCTATGTAAATGATAACAGAATATATGTAGTCATTTACTTATGAACACCCGTGTTCAAGTTATGCTTATGTTGGCAGTGACTATAAGATATGGGGATTTTCTTACCTACTATTTATAACTGCTTCAGCTGCAGATGAAATACCTTTTTAACCAAGTGGTAAGAGACCATCTCAGCCGAACCTTGGGTGTTGTTTTAGAAGCATTTGCTACCTCTAATTAAAGAGGAAAGGTCTTTTGTCTTCCTGAGGCTAACATCCAGTATAAACAGAGTATAGCTCTCTACTTTTACTCTGCTTTAATAGGTGTGGAGAACTGTAGATATGTTGTATAGTCAGCATAAGTGGAATTCTAACATAATTCATTTAAAAAATAGCAGTGCTATTAAAGATGATTTGAGATTCCAGCATTTCTTACAAATATAATGTAGAATGTATGCTTTATGATATAAATTAGCTGGAGCAGCACTGGGCCTAACAGCAAAAGATGTGGTCCATGGGCATGTCTCTTAACAACTCTAAATCTTGGCTTCCCAATCTATAAAATTGTAATATCCCAGAATCTTAGTGTTGAAAGGGATAATTTGATATCTTTTACTCGAAACTTAATTTTTTGTTAAATTTTGTTTTTTTAGAGACAGGGTTTCACTATGTTGCCCAGGCTGGTCTTGAACTCCTGGACTCAAACAGTCTTCTTGCCTCAGCCTTTCAAAATGCTAGGATTACAGGCATGAACCACTTCACCCAGCCTCAAATTTCTTTTGTATTCTCTTTGCTATATGGTCATTCCTTGAGATAGGAAGCTCAGTATCTCATTCTTTCATTAGGTACTTAGAGCTTTGAAACTCTTGAACAAAACCTCTCCCTGTTATTTTTTGTGTGCCATCTACAGGAACATAGAATACTGAGGAGAACATTAGTTCCTGGCTTGTGTATCTCATATGGGGAGGATTAGATAAAGTAAGGTGAATGAAAGCAAACTGATGCATTGTACAATATCCAAGTAGTATTTTTATTTCTGGGTAGTGCTTTATTAACCAATAACTTATGTAGGGATTAGCTACCTTTTGTATTAATAATATTTTTCTATGATAAGCTGGATTTCACATCTCTGACAAAAGTAATCTTTACAATCCTATTTGTCATGTGGAGTCTGCCAGTGCTCCAATATTTTTGATACTATCTAGTCATCAAAACTTAAGAATATTGATCCACAATTTAAAAGCCACTGGGCAAGACTTTTCTTGAGAAGACACTTAGATTGCCTAGTGTACAACAGTAGTAACTAAAAGATTTTAATTCAAATGGAAATTATATGAAAGTCGCATACACTTCTGGAATAATACTCAACCACAGGATTAGTGCTATTTTCGAGTATATTATGTGAAAACTACTTACTAGTATAAAAACACAACACATATGATATACTAACAGTGAATGACAGACTCAAATGACTTCTGTCTGAATGTCTTCATAGTTCTGTGTAGTGATCATATGAAATATAAATAAATTTTTTGGAAAGTTTTAAAAGAAACATAATGACTTGTTTCACAAGGCTTTTAATTTTTGGTAGTTTTTCCAATTGCTAAGATTAGTCTGGTAAACTAAACAAAACCTGTTGGGTAGAGAGAGTGAGGAAAATGGAGCAGACATACTAAGAGAGATGAATCCAGGGCTTGGGGGGAATGGGAAGGACAGACAGACCAGAGACAGATGCCAGACCTTGCACAATCCCTAAACAAGACAAAGGGATGTGATTTAATCACTTTCCAGATCTGACTTGCACAAGGTCTATTTATATGAGAGGGTCCCCCAAAAAACGGAATTATTTTTTGGCAGGTGACACTTTGCAGTGCAGGCTTCCCATCAGGTAAATGTTCTGGGAACCCATCGGCATCAGTTTACCAGCTAGCGTTGTTGTGAGTGGCTGTGTTCAACTTCAGTTATTTATTTATTTTTTTGGTGATTGTTCTAATACCCATGTCATGGTGGGTGATTTATACAAACAACCTGCCCACACTGTGCTATGTGTTATGCAGTTTTTGACCCAAACTGGTGTGGCTTCCATGCCCCATGCTCCCTCTTCCCCTGTCCTTGCCCTGAGCAACATTTGTTTTTGTTTGCCTGGATGAAGAAAGTTCTTAAAGGGAAATGTTTTGCCGATGTGGAATGTGGAAGAGGTGAAACAAAAATCGGCAGAAGCACTAAAAAGGCATCAAAATCGAGGTGTTCAAAAGCATTTTTGAGTCTGAGTCTTACTCTGTTGCTCAGGTTGCAGTGCAATTGCACGATCACGGCTACGGTAGCCTCGACCTTCTGGGCTCAGTCAGTCCTTCTGTCTCAGCCTTCTAAGTAGCTGCATCTACAGGCACGCACCACTACACCTGGCTAATTTTTTGATTTATTGTATCGATGCAATTTAGCCAAGTTGCCCTGGCTGCTCTTGAGCCCCTGGGCTCAGGCAGTCCTGTCTTCTCTGCCTCCCAAAGTGCTGGGATTATAAGTGTGAGCCACCACGCCTGGCCCCCCAAAATTGTTTTGAGCAGTGGAAAAAGCATCTTGATAGGTATATTGCATTAAATGGAGGGTACTTTGAAGGTGACTGAAGTTTATACATGTAATAATAAATACACCATTTTCAATAAATAAATTATGGGGATTTTTGGGACCCCTTCATATAGCTCCTTTCTTTGGATGAGGTGTTGGTATTATTACAATGATTAACCCTTATATTAACTTCCATGGGTCTTTGTTTCTTGTAACTGAAAAGAGCTCTAATAAAGTTGAGGTTAAAGACAAGTATCAGGGATACATCTTTGGCTGAGGCCTGCTTCTGAATACCATTTTAGACATGACCATTCTTTTCCACATCTTCATTATAAAATACAAAATAATCATTCCTTTTTCTTTTTTTGGCTTTCTGAATTTGAAATTCTATGATAGATATTCTTATTGTTTGATTTGTTTTTATTATAGAAATGAAATGTATGCTGTAAACTGATACATTGCTTTAATTTTTTCTGCAGGAGTCCATATGAATATGTTAAGTTTTTTTACACCTCAAAGTCTTGGATTAGATTTTGCCATCATTGTTAGCACATCAGTAAACCACTCATTTTTTTCTTAGTGTTATATTGGTCTTTGACCAAATATTTGCAAGTTTTTAAGCATATTCCATTCATTGTAAATTGCATTTGGTACCTGTTAAGCCTTTTGTGAGGACTTCAGATATTTACATTTAATAGGAAAACATTGGCCAGGCATGATGGCTTAGATCTGTAACCCCAGCAGTTTGGGAAGCTGGGGTGGGAAGGTCACTTGAGTCCAGGAGTTTGAAATTAGTCTGGGCAACATATTAAGACTCCATCTTTATTTAATTTGAAAGAAGAAAGGGAGGGAAGGATCAACTTGTTACTTATATGATGTATATGAACAATTAAAAGATACATTGTAGGTAAATAAAAATGAAAATGTTTATCAGACCTACTTGGTTGTTCTGTTGGAATGCATTTCTCCCCATTCTCCCTTAGGTAAAGGATATCAGAATTGTGATTACATGAAGGAAGCATTCTTAAAAACTATTTGTACTCTTGGTACATGCTTCTTATTAGAAGAAGCTTCTAAAATAGTTTTAATTTTTCCTTGTGGACAGTGAAATCTTTTATGTTGTTGTTATTGATATAATGCAAAATAGTTTCAGATAGTTTAGAAATAATTTGGCAGGGTACGGTGGCTCAGCCTGTAATCCCAGCACTTTGGGAGGCTTGGGGTGAGAGGATTACCTGAGCCTGGGGGTTCAAGACCAGCCTGGGCAATTTGGTAAGACCTCATCTCTACAATAAATCACAAAAACTATTTGGGCATGGTGGCATACATCTGTAGTTCCAGCTACTTGGAAGGCTGAGGCAGAAGGATTGCCTAAGCCAAACTGGTCGAGGCTGTGGTGGCCACGAGCGTGCTGCTGTGCTCCAGCCTGGGTGACAAGAGTGAGACTCCAACTAAAAAAAAAAAAAAATTATTGATAGATTTAGCTAAGAAGTGTTGGTTAAATGCTGTAATAGCACTGTTTTCTGAAGTCAAGCCCATCATTATTCCATTAAATTTTCAGGTCTTATAGTTATATCCCATTCACCCTAAGTATTATAACTAAGTGGAGTGCTAACCTTACAAACATATCCTCAACTTGATTTACCTAAATAGAAACAAGTTGTTGTTTCTCCACTAAGAATGGCTTTTGTTGTTACATGAGGAAGAGATCAGTCATTTGGTCACATCTTTGAACCTATTTTCTAAATAACTATTCTTTTTTATTTTCCTCACTTAATTAACAAGAATAGTTATTATGTAATGTTTCTTTGCACATTTTTAGAAAAAATGATGTCCCCCCTTTGTAGATTGATCCCCTTTTTGTTTCACACCAGATAATGTCATGATCTTGTTAATACCAGAGTATTCACCTGGTTTGAAAGTATATAGACTCAAATATGCTGCAGGTCATGTAGTTCTCAAGCAAAACATCTGTGTATGTCAGACGAAACTTGAGCCAGTATAATGAACTTTTAAGGCCCATTTTAATACTTGAAAATGTTTAGTAAACTGTAAAGCAGTATACAAAAGTGAATATTTGTATCTGTAAATTGGTTATATGGCCTAATGTTAGTAGCATAAAGGGATGCTATTATACTAATAGTGGGTAATAAAGTTGATTTATTTCATGCCAAGATAGAGATTTACTATAGAAAATTATTTTTGGTACTTGTTGGATGAGACCATGCTTCTGAATGTAATTATTTCTAATTTTCTGGGTGGGGTTATAATCTTCTAGAGTAGTATTGGAAAATTATTACTATTGACATATAGTAATAATATTTTGAAATACAAATTACTTCAAGCTTTAGTAGAGACTCTGAGTTCTGTATTGAGCTAATGATTCCTTAAAATTTAAGGTAATAAAATCTATCTTTAAAAATTTCTTAAAATTTCTTAAAATAATTCATATCCCAAAAGTATTGATGAGAAGGACACTTGTGGTTACATGGAAATTATAGGAATTCAGATCAATGATTTTGCTCCACTTGAAATTTCATAAATTCATATGAGTTTCAGTTAGTATTTCAGAGTGTTCAGGACATAGTTTACAGCAGGTAGGTAAACATATATCTTATCTAAAGGCACACAACTGGCATTAAAGTGAATTTATTTCTGATTAAACTAATCGTGCAGTTTTTATCAGAAAAATGTCATTTTGAAATATGTTGTGCTTTGATAAGCAATGCACTAATGTTTTGAAGTCTTTTTTCAGATAGTAGCCTTATTTTTATAGATTTTTGACATATATACATAAAGATATTAAGTCAATTTATGTTTATTTTCTTAAATATGAAAACTTTTCTATATTATATTCTTCCCCCAGTGTCTAGTATGGTGCTTGGCACATAGTACTTAATAACTATTTAATAAATGATGGAATTTCCTGTCCTAAAATTTTTAGCATATATACAAGGAAATTCTATTTTGTCTGGGTTTACTGATGTGTATGAAGACTAGTTACATCTACTACAGTGAGATATAGACCCAAACCAGATCATCTTAATGAAAGATCATTCTTACGGTAATATAATATCTTTGAAATTGGTCAATAGAAATTTTACCAGTAACCCTGCATGGTTTATTCTGTTGGAATTTTCAAAATATACTATACCTTAGCTTAGATACACTCCAATGAATCTGTATTCATTGGTTTTTTATTGGGTTAAAGAAAAAACATTTTAAAAAGTGGACATTGTTTAATTTTGTTTTGCATTTTGCTAGACTGCCGTGCAAGGCCAATAAATTAAACCTAGGCAGTTCTGTTGCTAATTACACACAACTTCTCTTGAGTATCAGATATTCAAATCTATTTTATGAATATGGTAGAGAGAATAACAACTGTAAAACAAAGCAGTGTGCATGTAAGTGACTGTTAGCGTGCATTTCAGAAAGGATAAATGCTCACCATATGGTACAATTACTGTGTCCAAGTTTTCAAATTAGCTTCTCTCATCCTCCTTATTACTGTCTTTAAAAAGAGAGGAAAAAACCCAACATGATTTATCTACTCTGCAGCAGAACTCTTGACGCAAAACAGCAGCCCAGTTCTGTCCAGTTTTTTTTTTCCCTTAGCATAATAGAGGCTGTCGGACTTTTTTATACTAATTACTGTGTGAGCCTCAGATGAACCCCCTTCAATTCACAGGGCTTTGTTCAGGGAGGAGCTGTCAATGTGTCTGCCCGTTTGCAGCTGTGCTGTGGCTTTAGCTTGCTTAACATTATGCTGCTTTTTAGACTTGACAGAAGGGATTTTTTTTTTATTAAGGCAAAGCAGCCTTGTAGCGAAATGGTTTAAGCAGCTGCATTGTAGGGAAGCACAAAGAAGTTATTATTGTGTCTGTTTGGGGGGGTAGGATGGAGGGGGAGATATTCGGCTGCTGTTGATGCCGATTGTTGACTTGCCATCTGCCAGATAGGGAGAAGAAAAAAATGACAGCTCCAGCAGGGTGTTCAAGAGGTTGTTTGGAGAGACGCATAAACATGTGCAGATGTCGAACTGAATAATGGCTAGAACTTGAGACGGTTTATGATGCTGCTGATGTTTGTGCATATACAGAATGAATGTATGTGTGGATTTGGTTAACCAAGGGTACATACTAATTATCATTGTTTTCCTGCATGCCCCCCTCCCGTTATTTTGTTAATTAGTTTAGGGTTTAATACTTCCTCTTCCCTCCCTTATTCTTGTCTAGTTTTAGAAAGCAACTTCTTTAAATGGCAATGCAAACTTTCTTATTGCTCCAAATAGGTGATAACTAACCTGTTTGGTAAATGTTAGATGTGAACTGCTAACAACAAGAGCTTTTGATTAAGAAATCAGTCAGGTGAATTTCTATGATCTTAATGCATACATAAATGGCTTAACATTAGTCTGTACTTAAGCTGGTATTTCAAACTGAATCAGTCTGTTTTATAGTCTACCACTAGGGGTGACGTAGGAGTACCCAATTTATTTTACTAAGTAATTCTGTAATACTTTGAACTTAGATGTTTCTAGTTGTGAAACAAAGTTACATTGTAGCCACATTTTTAAAATTAACACTCTTTTTCTCTTGGTTATCATTGATTCTATAAATGACAGGCATGCATTTTCATCAAGCATTAATGAGTTGGTTGTATATTTTCTTCTGATCCATTCTTGTCATTAGATATTAGAGATCTGACATGTCTGGAATGTTTTCAAATGCTGTGATAACCTTTATATTTAGGTAGAAGTGAGCATGTTTCTTTAAATACCTGTTTTATTACTCTGACTTTAAATTGTTGAGAAGAACAGCAATGCCAGGTAAAATTTTTCAGTGGCACTTATTTTCTAGAACACCTAAACTTTTATAAAATTTCAAAACCGATTACAGAGAAATGGAATGACTAGAAAACAAAAAGAGAAGTCCTGACTTTTCTTCCTTCTCCTCCTCCTCTTCTTCTTTTTTTGCCATTAGAATTTATATTAGAAATATATGTGGAGAATTAAAGAGTATTTATTTTGACTTCTGGTAAACTCATGCTTTCCTAAAACATTTAGAATTTTCTTGCATAATTATTAAGCAGAAATGTCTAAAGCATGGTTAAAAGGCCAATGTACTGACAGAGCTTTGTGTACAGAGTAATGTCTTTCGGAAAGGATTAAATGAAGGTTATCTGTTATTTTCTATACTTCATAAAGAAATAGAGGTCAAGTCTATCTAAAAAAAAAAACCTTTCTATCTCACTGTCAGTTTTTCCTTAAGTGATTTGCTGAAAAGGCATAGAGTATCATTAGTCACACTGGACCTTTTGTTTTCTTGTGGATTTTTTTTCTTTTATATGGATGGCCATGAATATATCTGTATTTCTGTATGTAGAATTATGCACATATATTTATAGCTTCATAATATCCTAATATCTCTACTAAGTTCAGGGGCAAGCCACATGCCCTTTTCCAGGTAGAGGTATTATTAAAGTGAGAGTGTAGTTTGCCAGCAGTCAGGATGTTAATGAGTTGCTGACAAAAGCAAGCTTATACAAACTTTTATGCAGAAGCAGACTTTCAGGTGTATGCTTTATTAATAGTGAATTACTTCTCATTTCTTCAGAGCCGTATGCCAAATCTTAGTAATACGGACAAGTATAAATGTTAAGGTGATTGAACTAGTAAAGGCAGTGTATCTTTGAAGTTATACAGACCAGATGTAAATATTTAACTTAGATGAGTGAATTTTAAAAGTCATTTAAACTATTTCAGCGTGAATTTCTCATCTGTTAAGAGAAGGAAACAATTACTGATACTCAAGGATCTTGTGAGGACTAAATGAGATAATATATTTAGAATGTCTTGAATGAATTCAATAGTAGCTGTTAGTAATATTTTTGTTAGGTGTTATGTGCAAGTCTAGAAGTCTGTAGCTATTGCTTTTAGAGTATTTATATAATGCTCTGACTATTGCAAAGTGAGAGTACATAGTTCTAGAGGTCCTCTAAGAGAATCATCAGATCTTAGAACTTTATGTTTATTTAGTGCTTTATGATTGTTTCATAAAGTTGGAGGGAAATCAGTTGTTTAATGATAATATAAGGAAGACTTGAATATAAATATTTTGGAGGTATGATATTAGTGATTATTCAGTGATAATTTCACATTTTATCCTATAAAATTATGTCCTACTTAAAAATTCAGTATGAAATTTCTGAAGAATTGTATCCATTTATTTAATTCAGTATTAATCTCAAATTATTTTGCCGTTGAATTTTTCTCTGCTATGTTGTGTCATAATTTTTTTTAAATAAGATTTTGGAACACATTAAAGTTAATATAAAGATTATAATGTGAACAAACAACACTAAAAGTAATGTTCACGTCCTCACAGAGTTTTAAGGCAAAATTTGATTGTCACGACTATTTTGCTGGTGAAGAAACTGATGAAGCTCTCATAGGGATGAACGTGCTGAGATAAGCAGAAGAGTTTTCTTGGAGGAGGAAAGAGGAAATGGCTTTGGTTGACCTGAGGGAGTCAGTAAATTCAGCAGAGTAGGATTAATTTCCATAGAGAAGTATGTAAGTGGTGATTCTTTAGGGTTTTTCTTTTTTTTCAGATTGTTGCTTCTGTCAGGCATTCACTCTATTTAATATTACTTAGTAATTTTGTGTCAAGGGATGTGCTCCTAGGAAAGCTGCCTAATTCAGTAACTGATAGTAGTTAATAGGACTGGATATAGTGATTAAGGACTTCTATTTTGGTTTGAAAGAATAAATTGGTTACACTAGAAAAATGACCTCACTTTGAATGTAATGTTAGCTTCATACAAGGGTATCTTAATGTTTAATGGCACATAGTGATGGATGCCAATATTCATGCACAGATAGTTAAGTATTACAGTCTATTTTTTTTTAAATGGTATGTTCACCAAAACCAACTTAAAGAACCAAAGGAGTGAAAATATCCATAGCCTATTAAACCTTGTATCACAGATGAGGTTGAAGCTATTTAAACAATGAGGACATTTTCAAAACTGTACTTGGTATATTTTCAGGATAGTTTAAAAAACTTTAGGAACTTCTAGCTTTAATGTGTATTCGAATCGTACCTCATAAAATCCTACATGAATAGTAATTTTAAAAAATATTGGCCAGTATGTTGAAAACAGAAGAATATTCCACTGTCTAACATATTCTTTAAGGCATCTTGCTAAATGTTTTGGCTTACAATTTTTTAATGTGTTTTAGCTTCAAGAAAATCTGATTAAAGATGTTGGTAAACTTAGTAGCACTTTTTAGGACAGAAGATGATTAAGATACAAAGGCAGGAAAGGCACAAAACGTGAAGTTCATGTATTTTTTTGGCTAAGCAAGTCACTTATTTGCTTGAGACTAGAACATAGCATCAAAGTTTATAATTTTATACTTTTAAGTGAAAGCGCATAGAACAGCAGCTGTTGTTTCCTGGCATCTTCTGAAGAGATATTTAAACTTAAGTATATTTATTATAGAAAAGAATGTTATAAAATGACCTTCTTTCCCTTTTCTTCATTTGCAGTATGTTCAAAACTGACTGTTAAGATAGCTCATTTTACCTTTTGTTTTAGTAAAAAGGGATTTGGAATTTAATTAAAAATTTTTGCTTTGACCTTTAAAATATCCATGATATTGTACACTTTAAAAAGAATTAAACTTTAATTCTAGTACTACAAATTTTAAAAATTGAATTTACTCAACATTATGTCAGATAATGACATAGTTCCTGAGTAGAGAATTATATCTTAAGTTATAGAAGTAAGGACTTTTCTTAAAAGTAAATGCAAAATCTAAATAAAAGCTCATGTCCACTAAATGGCAGCTAGTGTCAACTATGTGAGATCATGCTTTATAAAAGCAAATTTGCTGTTTATCTGCTTTTAATAATTTCTACCTCCCTTCAATAGGTCACTCACTATAGATAGTTCTTTTTTTTTTTTTTTTTTCTTATTTAGACTGGGTTTTTTGTAGGGTAAGTGGTGTGATATTTGGACTTGAATAATTACTAATTATACATAAAAGTCTGACATGAAGATTAGTACTTCTTATATTCTTAAATCAAAGGCTTATCATGCCACTGGATTATGTAGGAATAGATACTTGTGTTTTGTATATCCAAAAAACAACCAATCTTTGATAAGTGAATGCAGAAAACGTTTTCCCTTAGTTTATGTGAAATAGGTAAAGGAATAAAATGCCCAATGCCATTGACTTTTAGATTCTAGAATTGATAATCCTGATGCTATGTAAAGGGTTTTATAGTGTCACAATCAGTTATGAAAACTCAGTGGGTGCTTTGACTCCACATTGCAAATTTGTCTTTTGTATTACGTTTTATTGATAAGTGAGTGGTTTCTAACGAATGTCTGTTGGTATTGGCTGCTTTTAAGAAGAAACCTTGAGACTGAATGTTAATCTCTTTGAATTACTCTATCTTTACTGAAATGTTGTTTTGAAATTCTGAAGTTTTTTAAAAAACAAATTATTCTGCAGGGAACATTACAATAGTAACTTAATAGTGTATTTACATTGTGTAGAATTATTATATAAGTTTTGTTTTTATTGTATTTTGGATGCTTCTATGATATTGAGGTTTCAAGTCATTTCCCTTGAAGTTTTTAAGAAGATCTGTCCTTTCAATGTTGTAGAAACATTTTAAAACAGAATTATTATGCTTATAGAGATACAGATAATGATAAGGAAAGAATTTTTTATGTATAATGAACACATATTCCCATTTCATTTAAAATTTTTATTTTTATTAGAGTTGTTTCCTGAAATTTCTGTCTATGTGTTAGGTAATACTGCCCTCAGAGGGCCGAGGTAAGTAAATTCATTTTTAACATTGAGAAGCAGCTTTTCTGGTACTTATAAGCTTGGTTTGGGGAGGAGGAAGAAGTTATTTGAATGGAGTAATTGAATAGTGTTTGATTTGTGGTTGCATTTTTTTGATTTGTTCTGTTCTCTTAAAATGCTAGATGTATCTGCGTACTTCAGTTTGTTGACAACATTTAAGCATATTCAGTTCTTTTCTAAGACAGTGATAACATGATTGACCACAAATTTCCAAATTAGATTGTTTTACCAAGAGGATAGGAAAATTACCTGGGAAAGTTAAGATGACTTCACTTTTGTGTTTTACTTTTGTGTCTTTGCAGGTATTCTAGTATTCAAAATTATTTGAAGCCATGCTTTTGAATTTAGAGCAGCATTCATTGAAATTGGAAGCATACATTTCCTTCAGTTTTATGAACTTAAGTAAATTACCTCTTTAAAATAAATAAAAAATAATTTACTTGACTGGATATGCAGTGGTTATATATAAATATACAAACATTATACTATTATTCCTAAGCACTTATTAAAGCTTAATATTGATGTGTGGTTTCTGAATTTAGAGTATTAGAGATTAAATGATGATTAATTTGGGTAATAAGAAAGGAAGAATTGGAAAGGCCTGATGTTGAAATAATGAGGTGGGTCCATTCCATTTTTTCTTTTTGTATATAGCAACTTTCTTAAAAGATAATTGAAATAAATATTGAAATATTTAGTAGTAAATTCACTGGAATGCTTTTGTTTTTTTCCTCCCTTTAAGTACTTGATATTGAATTAAGAAAGATGATTTCTGTGACAGTATTGTCAGTTTTAACTAGAGATTTCAATGGGTTAAGCATAAGTAACATATAATTCATTATTATCAGTAATAATAAAGGATGAGATTAGGGCACAAGCAAAGTGAATAACAGAAGTTTAAATTTTGCCCACAAAAATCAACACCTTTTTTGCTCAACTAATGTAGAATGTTGAGTGATAGTTTGGAGAGTTGAAATTAACAAATTCCATTTTATTTTAAGTGCTCTATTTACTGTGTGTAGTTTAACAGATTGTATATATTAGGCACTTACTAAATCTCTTTCAATTAGTTTAGTTAGCCATACTCTAAGATGTTTTATTCAGTTAACAACTAAATGCTTATGTAATGCTTATTACTATTAAGTGAAATGTTGTAGCGTACCTTACAAATAATGTATTTCTCCATTATTATTGTCCCCATTTTCCAGAAGAGGAAATCAGCGCACAGAGAGATTAAGTGATATGCTCTGTCACTCACACAGCTAGTGAGTGGCAGAACTGTCATTTGAACCCAGACATTCTGGCGTTAGAGTGTGTGCTCCCAACCACAGTTTTAATCTCAACTTTGCCCTTTAATAGCTGTTCTCAGAGCCTCAGTGTGGCTATCTGTGAAAAGTGAGGATACTGAAGCTCCAGTCTCAATGTTACTGTGCAGAGGTCTCTCCTGAATGAAGTCTAAGCTCAGTGCTTGGCAAAGGGCATTCACTTTTTTTTTCTTCCTCACTCTCACCACTTCTTCCTTTTACCACTTAGCATGCTGTAATACAAGTCTCAATCAGTACATTGTCTAAGGAAAACAAAGGAGGAAAGAGGAGTTATAAAGGGCATAGATTCACCCTCACAATAATAGAGTTCATGGTTTGATGCAATGTCATTTTAGGGTCCCATTCTATTGGAGCTTTATTATAGGAAAGATTCTTGCTGAGATTCTTAAGATAAAATCCTATTCTATTTGATTAGTTTTGAATCTATAAGGCATTGATATTAATATAGGGGTGGGATAGGAGGGTTGAGCCACCTGAGAATTATTTCAAAAGCATCATGCCCTGATGAGCAAGCCCTGCAGCCTTCTATGCCAACTCCCTGTTACTGCCATAGTGAGCTGCCCTTGTTGTTGTGTGTCATATCCATCAGCCATGTTTTAACAGAAAAATGGATTGAGATGTATGAAGTTGTGCTACAGTGAGATTTCTCTGTTTGAGAGAGCTTTCTGACACGACTTTAGTTCTTATTTTGAATAGTGGCAGGTTTATTTATCCATTCAGTTAATGGTTGTGGCCACCTGTTCTGTAGTTGCTAGAGATACATGGTGAGTAGGCATGAATTATGGACCCACTGCTTCCATATTTGATACTCATTGAGGTTATTTATGCAGTGTGTAGATAATGTAGGATATTACATTGATTTAAAGATTTAGATAGTATGGTGTGGCAAATGGAAAATATTTACAATAAGGAAGTTACAATATTGCTAATGACATTGTCTTTTTAAATTGGCCTATTTGTAATAGCTTAAAATTCTACGACTACACCTACTTTGTGAAAATAGTACAAGAATGACTTAGTGTTCAATGCAGTGTATGAAATTGGAGACTTTGTTATAATGCTGAAAGCAGATTAAAAAGAAAGCTCTGCTTTTACAATCTACAAGGGCGTAAATGTAAGCAAAATAATAATTTAGCTCACATTTAACCCAGCAGGAAGCTGAGTACAGATTGAGTAATTCTCTACAACATATCTACTGCTATGTAAACTAATCTCATGGTTTATTCTTCTTTAAATTGCCAAAGTGCCATTTTTCTGTTGGCTAGTTTGCTTGGATGCTTTGTTCCTCCCTCCCTCACTCCCCGCCTTCTTATTCACCCTGCTTTTCTCTCAGATTAAAACTTGATACTATAACTCTATTGAGGTGTTTTTGTGTTTAAAAAAAATAATTTAAAAGTATCACTTTCTGGTTTATAGTATAATGTTTCCTAAAAACAAAGGGAACTAAGATTTGACTAACCAATTGACAGAATACTATGAAACAAATGTCAGAATGCAAAAAGGTAGATGGTAATTATGCAATTTTCTGGAAGACAAGAGAAAATTATAAAGCAGATAAAGTACTGACAGACCAGCCATACTGAGATCTTAGAGAAGTTGGCGATATAACATCTTGTGGTATTCAGTGCGTAGGTATTTTTCTCATCATCTCATAGGCTTCAAAGCAAAACATGGATCCCAGCTTTCTTTGGGAAGTAGATGTGAAAACTATACTTAATGTAAAAATGACAAGTTCATGCATTATGCAGTGGAAGAAAAATTTCTTGACTATAATGCACTTTTCAAAATAATCATAAAGGAGCATATGTGGTAAAGCAGAGGAATGTAGGTACATCTGGAAAGCTTTTAAGGCATCTGGAAGCACAACACAGAATCACTAAAATTGTAAACACCTTCCGTGTGACCAATTGCAGTGGTAACATTAACCAGTCCAAAAGCAGACAAACATGTCAGTGACCTATGCAGTGACCCATATTTCACCTGGGTGAAATCATAAAGAGAAATTCATGTGTTTTGAAATATGACCTCATCAATCAATTCTATGCAGAAATTAATGAAAAAAAAAAAAAAAAAGACAGGAATGTACAGTATTTTACAACCTGAAAGGGAAAGGTGTGTGGTATACGAGGCGGGGACTCCTCCCCCCCAAAAAAACAGAATTATTTTTTGGAGGGCGGGCCTCTTGTAGTATATAGGCTTCCCTGTTAGATAAGTGTTCTAGAAACTTGTCAAAATCAGTGTACCAGGTAGCATTATGAGAGGCTTTTTTGGCTTCAGTGAACTTTTTTTGAATCTTCAATGCATTTTCTCATTTCATGATGAGTGACTTACGAGCTTACCTGCCCACATACCATACTGAGTGTTCAGCAGTTTTTGACCCAAAATGGCATGACCCCCCATGTTCTGCCCTCCCTGTTTACCCTATCTTGCCCTGAGTGACTTTTTTTCCTCCCGGATGAAAAATGTCCTCAGAGGGAAACATTTTGCTGATGTGAAAGAGGTGAAGCAAAAAAACAGCAGAAGCACTAAAAATCATCAAAATTAGTTCAAAAACTGTTTTGAGCAGTGGAAAAAGCATCTTGATAGATGTATTGCATCAAACGGAGAGTACTTTGAAGGTGACTGAAGTTTAAACATGTAAGAATAAGTTTTAATAAAACTTATTTTTTTTAAATAAAATTTTGTTTTTGGGGTCTGCTCTCTAGATGAACGTAGCATTATAAACTATTACTATGCTTCTGCTTATGTTGTTGTGAGGATTCAAAGAGGAATGGGTGCAATGACTCATCTTGGAATCAACATAGCAGCAAACCAGAGTTCTCTCCTAAGAAATATTGAAGAATTATATGCTGACGTTCCTCCCAGTCCCTTTCCCCACAGTTATGCATCAAATCAACAAATATTTTCAAGCCTCCTTTTTCTCAAGACACATAGGATGCTATCTGAAAACACCAAGGAATAGAAGATGTTGCCATTCCTCAGTATGACATTCTAGATCACTAAGAATGATAATGGGAGACATTTTCACTTTTGATTTTTTAGTTGCCAAGCTTATCTCCTTTTCCTTCAGTTCTCTTATTCTTACTGCTTTCTACTTGACTTAAAGCTCCATAACGGTAGGGACTATGTCTTTATCATTTATTACTGTATTCTTAGTGCTTGTACATATTTTGACACTCACCAGTTATTTTTTGAATGACTGAATCTTTTAGAAGCCTGTTTTCCCCACTCTAAATAAAAATGCTCAAAGGAGACTTATTCTTCAGTCTGAGCAGCACATAAAAACGTGTGAGATGAGCACATAAAATGAGTGAGCTGAGCGAGAGCTCATAATGCTTTTGGTGTGTTTTGTAGTCATAGCCCAATTTTCAGAGAGTATCAACACATATCCAAAGCTGGTTGATGGCAAATGGTCAAAGACATTGCAAAGACATCAGAATAGAATTTAACATTTTTAATTTGCTCTGGGGCAAGGAATTAACATATTTGAAAGACTCAGTGAAAAGAAGATGATAACCTAAAATCTTAGATTTGCAAGAGCTGGAAAATCTAACCAATATATATTGAATAAGTACCTACAATATGCAAAAACACTTTCATTTTTAAAAAGTTACATTTCACGTTGTCCATGTGCATGTTGAAAAATTATGCTAATTTATTGCAATGTAGAGAATATAAACAGAGCTCTCCAGGATTATTTGTAAGACTGCTGTAAAATAGAATGATATGTTCAGTCAGAAATATTTCTTTTACTCTTTGAGAACCACTAATAGGCTTCTACTTAGAACTAGTTAGACTTCTCTTATATATAAAAATGTAATAAGCAGACTTAAAGACTGCTTGTGTTTTGTTATATTTATCATCATGCATTTCTTCAGTGACTTTATTTGTTTTATAGATATTTAAGACATATTGTACAATTATGAACTATATATTTAGTATTTGGGGTACTAATATTTCCTTCCAAATCCACTAGTGGGGGAAAAGATTCTACCATATTTTCTTTTTAGGTTGTTCATATGTGTGAATTTGGTTGGCATCTGTCAACAAGCAACTAAATATTTACTATATTTTGAATAATGAAATTACATAGATTTTGTGCTGAAATTAACATTAAACCTCTTTTTGTTTTAGGTAAAAGAAAACCCATGAAGACTTATATTTAAGATAATTGATTAGATGGTTTCTTAATCCATTTAAACTTAATTTTACTGAAAACTGCCGTTTTTTTGGTTTAAAGCTGCATTTTGAACATCCTTTAAATTTTTGTATTTGCATGGTATTGTACATTTGTGCATATCATTTATACAAATAATTCAGAAAAATCTAAGATTTTTGATTTTTTTCCTTGAAAGGCTAGTTACCCCTCTGATACTCGACCTCTATTAAAACAGAAGTGAAAATATTAATCAGATTAATACTGTGTGTAGATATTGGATAACCTTTTCATGTCTTCAAATAAGATATATGTTTTATATGCCTAACAGTAGCCAAAGACACTTTTTTTCCTGACAGGTTGAATTTATTATTGTTACCTTGTATATATAAATACTTCCGAATATGTGCAGTAGTGATCAGTAGAAAATTTAATATGTGGTTTGTAGATGGATTATAAGTTATAAAAAATGGTAATGTTTCATTTAATAGTAATAAAAACTAATGCTTGTTATATGCCCACTAATTTTCTTTCTTTCTTTCTTTCTTTTTTTGCAAAAAAAGAAAAGTTTATTTAAAAGTAAATTAGAGAGGGAAAGAGAAGGGAGAGATTCACCTCCCCAGGGTGGGGGAGGGCGCCAAAGCTAGGAAGCGTGGTGACAGCCATAGCTCAAAGAGCACATGGCCACACCAGAGTCTAGCGAGCCAATGGCCGATGCCCACTAATTTTCTAAGTGCTCTTATAGTATACCCTTACAAAAACCCTTTAAGTGGGTACTTATTATGGTTTCCATTTTTCAGATGAGGAAACTGAGGTGTAGAGACATTAAGTTCATGCGACTAATAAATGGTACAGTCAAGATTAGAACCCAAGCTGTGTGGCTTCAGAATCCTTGCTCTTAACCATTACATTATTCTACCTAGAGAATTTTAATGATGAGACAGAGTAGGAAAGAAACTGAAACTTAATTTGAAAAGTTTATTGACTTTGTATCGATCTCAACAATTTATTGTACCTTTTATTACACAACATAGCATTTGTTTGAAGTAAAGTTACTTTTGTTCTGCAAACGTGTCCATATGCCTTATCACAGTGACAGTATGGCCAGCTTCTTTTTTGCATAAATATTATTGGCTGTCTCCCTTCATGAATGATGAAGGTAGTAAAAGAGGTTTTTAAAAAATTAATGTATATATTAAGTATAGATGTCATCTATGTTTTCCTCCGAGATGTACAAAGACAGTAATACATGTTAAAAACTTGGATTATAGTTACACATGGAAATAAAATGTTAAATACTCAGTATTCTCAGGAAAGCTTATAGTTTTAGCTTTATGGTAAAGTAGTAATGTGTATTCCTGACATACAAGTGAAAATGCTTCTACCCTTTTCCTCATGGAATGAGGAAGCCTATGTTGTAAAAAGTATGCATGGCTTTTGGTAACTTAAAAAGCTATATCACTTGTATCTATTAGAAAAATCAGAATTTCAGTTTGTTTGCTATATAACTCTTGGTAATTAGAGTCTTATTTTCTTTGTATTTTATCTTAGGTATGTAGCATATTTTTTAAATGGTGATTAAATGTTGTGTCTAATTGAATAAATAATCATAGTTTTATGGGATTTGGGAAAAACAGTACTAAAGTTTTATAGATTTCTTTTCAATAGATTATGTCTATATTTGTTTTAATAGCATCTCAGTGAATCTGCTTTATTGTGTTTTTAGCATAGTCCATGACAATTGAAGGTAGGCCTCCAATAGATGAGTATGTTTACGGTATTCTCAACCAGTGCCTACTGCAACTCACATCTAAGTTTCTACCTCCCATGATGTTAGAATTAGGACCAGGTTCTGGAATACAACCTAACCTTAAAATAGAATCAAATACTCATCAACACAATTCATTTGTGAGGATACAAGGCTGATTTTTTTTTCCCCTCAAGAGAAACGGATCTTAATCCATTGCCCAGGCTGCAGTGTAGTGGTACGATAATAGCTTACTGCAGCCTTGACCTCCTGGGCTCAAGCAGTTCTCCTGAAGGCTGAATTATGTCTAAGGGTCTTTTCCATTGGCATGTCTGAACTAATTTAGATATTTCCTAGTTATTCTAGATGAAAGATCATTTGCACATTTTTAATCAATCACTATTTAGTTCATAGACATACATTCCTAGCTTCTACTTTGGCACTTTCTGATGACTTCAGCTTTGAAAAACTCAATGTGATTCTCAGTAAAGTATTACAGAATAAAGAAATAAAGTCTTTATGTATGGACTAATTTTAGATTGAAGAGTGTTGTATAAAAATTGCAGGCCAGATGCAATGAGATGGCCCACACCTGTAATCCCAGCACTTTGGGAAGCCATGGTGGAGGATTGCTTGAGCCCAGGAGTTCAAGACCAGCCTAGGCAACATAGTGAGACCATGTCTCTACAAAAAAAAAAGGTAAAAAAAAAAAAAAAAATTACCCGGGCATGGTGGCATGTGCCTGTAGTCCCAACTACTCAAAGGTTGAGGTGGGAGGATCACTTGAGCCCAGGAATTCAAGGTTACAGTGAACTATGATTGTACCACTGCACTCTAGCTTGAGCCTGGACAATGGAGTAAGACCCTGTTTCTTTAAAACCAGCCAGCCAGCCAGCCAGCCAGCCAGCCAGCCAGCCAGCCAGCCAGCCAACCAACCAACCAACCAAAACAGTTTAACTAGGAAATAAGTACTGTTAACTTTGTTGGGGAACCCAGAGTTGAATACATATATATCATCTCCAGTAAACAGGATCATTTGAATATCCTGTCAAAATATTTTAGGTGGAAAATGATTATAAATCTAAATTCATACCAGGTCCCATCTCAGGTAAAGACTAAGCCTAAAAGCTGAAATAAAATATTGTTGATATGCAGTTGTGGAAATTCAGAAGGTTTTCTATGGCCAACATTTACTCAAAACCATTAAGAATGTTTGTTTTAACTAATACAGGAAATAAACTATTAAGTGAAGTAAGAAGGTTGGCAAAGGTTCAGAATCTGAAATTTTGTAACTAAGTACAACTGTGAACTATAGTATACAGTCTCTTGCAAACCTACAGTTCACAAATATGGTTCTCTACCAATTACAGGAGAGATGTAGAGGTTTCCCTTTGTATTCAGAGATATTAGCTATAAATCTGTACACCTCCTATGTTAAGAACTTAATAAATCAGTAGTATTTTTTGACTTTATAAGAAAGCCATTTGTTATAATGCTTAGAAACTGCTCTAACAAATTATAACAAAGTGTATGACTTAAAAAAACAAATTTATTCTCTCATAGTTCTGGAAGCCAGAAGTTAGAAATCAAGGGATCAGCAGGATCACACTCCCTTGGAAGGCTCCTAGGGGAGAATCCATTTCTTGCCTCTTCTTGCTTCTGGTAGTTCTAGGTATTCCCTGGCTTTTGATATATTATTCTAGTCTTTGCCTCTGTGATCATATTCCTTCTTCTTTTTCTCTGTGTTCAATGTACTCTTATAAGGGCATTTGTAGTTGGATTTAGGGCTCACCTAGATAATCCATTAGAAGCCCCTCTCAGAATCCTTACCTTAATCATTAGCTGTGTATTTTGCTATGTAAAGTAATATTTTTCTGCATAAAAGAATGCTTACAGGTTCCTGGGATTCGGGTGGAGACAGCGTTTGAGGGTCCACCCTTCAACTCATTACAGAAGCAAAATATCATAAGCCTTTTGCAAAATACATGTGTTTTGGTGTCAGTTATAGCATACATCAAAATGAAGCCTTCAGCCAGAGTATGAGAAAGAAGTGGAAGCGTGCATTAAGGTAGATTAAAAAGTTGGGAAGAGGTTGTATCGGAAATCTTCACCAGTTGAGACTGCAGTGCTTACAGAGTTTATCAGATTTGGGAGGTATTGGTGGAAGATTTGGTACCCCATACATGCTCCTTTTTATTTTAATTTAAGAAAATTTTTTTTTGAGTTGGAGTCTCACTTTGTTACCCAGGCTGGAGTGCAGTAGCACTCTCATAGCCGCTGCAGCCTCTACCTGCTGGGCTCAGGTGATCCTTCCGCCTCAGCCTTCCAAGTAGCTGGAACCACAGGCATGTGCCACCATGCCCGGCTAATTTTTTGATTTTATTGTAGAGACGAGGTCTCGCAATGTTGCTCAGGCTGGTCTCGAACCCCTGAGTTCAGGCAGTTTTCTCACTTCTGCCTCCCAAAGTGCTGCGATTACAGGCTTGAGCCACTGCGCCTGGCTGCTGCTGCTGGTGCTGCTTCTGTTTTTTAAATAAGACTTTTCATTATAACCAGGCTGTCTTTTAAATTAGTTGAACCTGTAGGCCATAAATATAAAAGTACCATGCAGTTTGGTTTTAATACATCAGGTATAAACTTAGGTGCAAATTCTGTGTTTAAAATATAAGATCATTGTTGACTTTAAGCAATCTAAAAGGTTAGTGGCGGGGTGGGTACCTTTGTTCTGGGCACTTAGCCCCGTAAAAGCCAGGACTTTATGTCCACATTTTTAGAATGTCCAGAACATGTGCCTTGTCTGAACTCTCACTGCCTCAACTACTAAGCTAGTGATGAAAATGTTCAGTTCCTTTTCTGTGACCAGCTAGACAAGATCCAGTTGGGAATCCCCAGGGTGCAGGAACAATTCTGTCCTTACTTTGCCATCAGCATACACAGTGTCCTGTCAAGGTGGCAGGAAAAGCTATAATTTTTTACACTTATTTGGGCTAGGAATCTTCTACTATTTCCATACTGGGTCTGTTTTTAGTTGTTGATGATTTATTTATTTATTTTAAAGCTGTGAGGTACACTTTATTTATTTATTTATTTATTTTAAAGCTGTGAGGATTAGGTATACAAGTGGACATCATACAGGTAAAGGTTGGGCCTCCCTTTTGGTTCCCACTTTGCCTGGTTTTAGATCAGGTACCCTTATTGATGTTGTGTACCCATCCCCATCCCTGAAGTATCCCGCTACTGCCAATCCCTTTCTTATAGTATTATGGTAAATATTCAGGGTCTGCTTATGAGTGATCATAAATGGCAATAAAGCTTGCTTTTTGTTTTATTCATGCTTTATGAGTTTGTGTCTTGTGAAGCTCATTCCTTTATAAGTAAAACAACCTTTTAATTCCACTTTTGGAACTAGAAAAAGAATATTCAGTTAGGCCAACACAGCTTGCTATTGCATGAACTTTACTTCAGAATTTTAAGAACCTGTAAAAAGTTCTTTCAGGAAATATTTAGCACCCTTCTCCATATGTTTTAGGGGGCACCTGAAATCTGGTGTAATACTGAAATAAGCGTTATTAAGTTAGAGACCTTGTCCCTCCCCCTCCCCCACTATTGTGTCCCCAGCATCTAGAACAAATTAATAAATGCACTCTAAGCATCTTTTCAGAAAGCCTGTTCATATTATAGATGAAAAATGACAAGAAAACAGAAAATGATCCAGGAGTCTTCTTTGAAAGTTTGAGATCCACTTCTAACTTTCATAAATTTGGCTTTTTAAGTCATTAGTGTTAGGGCCATATTTTTTCAGAAAACCAGAGTGGCAGGGAGCATCAGATTTTTTTTTCCTTTGTCCCTTTAAGTTTTTTTTCCTGCATTTGTGGGGAAGATGTTTATATAAATATTCTCTGTTCATTTAATATGATTGATCATCAATCAAGTGGTATGTACTAGATTGGGCATGTAAAGTATATACTGCAAGGAAAAAACTGACAATATTTACTGGCAGTGATGATAATCGAGGTTTTAAGCAAAAATTTAATTTTGGAAAACATATCTGCCATCATGAGCTTGTTCGCTTCCCAGTGCTTTCTTTTCTCTTGAGACTGGCAGTGATAACGATTGTGATTGTATAATGAAATACATCAGCATTAGGAAGATCAGCATAACTTGGTGAACGAGTGTTTTCCATATGATAAGTATATAATGTTACAAAGTCACATTGAGTATAAAAGATTCATTCAAAGTGCAATATGCATGAATAGATTTTCACATAATCGAATACAGAAAGTTCATTATGATAGCGTTTCAAACTCCACATTGCAGCTACCTTTCACACTGTCCGTTGTTGAGTTATGGTATAGTAGTATCAAAGAAGGATATCCATAACTCTCTGAATATTTTTCCCTTATTCAGCTATTTATCTGTTTGAGCTGGTACTTTTTCTTATATTTCAACCAAAATGACATACTGCAACAGTTTGAAGGCAAGATTAGTTGAGAGAATCCAGGTGTCTCTTCTATTAAACCAGACATTAAAGAGATTTGCAAAAATGCAGAGCAGTACTGCTTTTCTTTTTTTTGTTTTAGAAAATAGTTATTTTTTATAAAATATGTAATTTATAGCCAGGCTCGGTGGCTCAGCCTGTAATCCCGCGCCTTTGGGAGGCTGAGGTGAGTGGATTGCCTGGGCCCGCGGGTTCGAGACCCACCTAGGCAAGCGAGACCTCATCTCTACAATAAATAAAAAAATTAGCCGGGCGTGGTAGCGCGCGCCTGTAGTTCCGGCTACTTGGAAGGCTGAGGCGGAAGGATCGCCGGAGTCCAGCAGGTCGAGGCTGCGGTGGCCGGGAGCGGCCACTGCACTCCAGTCTGGGCAACAGAGTGAGACTCCAACTAAAAAAAAAAAAAAAAAAAAATGTAATTTATGTTACATATAATGAGTTTATTTTTTGTTTTTG
>CAUYQG010251114.1:0-14313 GCA_963574415.1 Tarsius wallacei
GATTAAGGGACTGAGGACTGCAAAGACTCACTCTAAAGAAGATTAAGGTAAATAACAGGTTGGGGAAGGTTTTTTTTTTTCTTCCTTTTGAGTTCAAGTCTTTGAGAATATTTCATATTTATTGCCATTTAAAGCAAAATACAATTCCTTTACTGGAGTCGAAAGCCAGAATCATAATATGAGCAGGAAAGAATATCTATTCCACATTCACCTATATGTGATAGCAGGATGCTCAGAGAGTAAGGATGTTAACAAAATACCAACTCTGTTTCTTTTAACAAAATACCAACGCTGTTTCTTCCAAAGTACACAGTCATTGCTTCAGTCAACACATATTTACTGAGTTGCTACTATGAGCTGTGTATTCACTGTTCCAGGCCTTGGGGATACAGCAGTGAACAAAAAAGGTACAAATTCCTGCTCTTAAGAAGCTGTTACACTTGGAGCGGGAGGTCAGGTGACACACTGGAGAGGCTCTAAAACATATTGGATTTCAGAGATCATTTTCTTTAAATACTCTCATATATATGCATACACAATAAGTCTAAGGGTAAGACACATAATTTTTTTGAAATTCTAGGATGAGGAAATAAACGTTTTAAAAGTCCTCAAACGTTTGTGAGAGTAGGAATATATAAAAAATATAAGTTTTAGTACTTTTAAAACAAATCTAAAATGATTTTGCTAGTGTGAAGAACAGAAATATGTAATGTGACTTTTTTCCGGGAATTTTTAATTTTTCATACTCTGAGACTGAAGGCTCGAGTGACATATGAGAAAAGAAGAAAAATATTTTTCTAACCTATTTCACGGGAGAGAGGGAAATTGAAAGGAAAAGTCCTTAAAAATATTTCCTCCTAACTTTTCTAGTTTCATTTTTGCTGTGTTCCCATGTTTCAGCCCAGTGTCCTGACTTTTGTAGCTTTTCAGTGAATATATGTTGTACAATTATTTTATGAGTGAGTATGAGGCAAATTCTTGACTTAGAGAGCACCTCAAATTCATTCTAGAACAATATATTGTATGAGTTTAAAGGTTAAAGGAAGACTATATGATTATATGGTTTACAATTAATGTAAACCCTTTAATCCTCAAAAGCCCAAACTTTTCTTCTGGATATGGGCAGTGCTTATACACTATTGTTCAAAATGGATCAGAGATGAAGACATTGCTTTATTGTGTAATGCATTAAAAAAGGTCTTTTTATAGATTTGCTTCATTATTTATAATTCTAGAAATTCTACATTATTACATTACTACGTGACTTGCTCGTACTTAGCATGGTTTGCTGCATCAGTAGGTACAGGACGGGGAGACAATGCTACAGCAGGCATGATCCGAGTCTGGACAGAGCCCAAGCCGAGGAGTAAACATAGTTGCAAAGATGCTGTGATCTGAGCATTGGGCTTATTCTGTGGTCCAGGAGGTAGCGCGCTAGGCGTCGGCCAAGGTTGATTACCGGGAGCCGAGGGAAAGTGCTAGAGACACGGCTTGGAGATAGAGCGGAAAGTCTGTAACCTGTAAGACTAACCCAGGAACTGGAGGTAAGAACGTGGGAAGCCCAGTGGGGCTGGTTCTTCTTCAGTCTGGCAATGAGCTTTGAAGGACCCAGCCATACACTTCCATGGATCATCGTAAAGGCATCCCCAACACCTAGGATGAATGGATTTGGGTTTCCAAAGAGCGACCAGTAGGTTCAGTGAGACCAGTGACTGTACTGGTATTAGTTGTCCATTGCTGTTAACAAGTTAACAAGTTAACCCCAAATTTAGCAGTTTCTGTGGGCCAGAAACCCAGGCATAGCTTAGCTGCATGTCTCTGTGGCTCAGAATTCCTCACAAAGCTGCAGTTGTGGTGTTAGGTGGGGCTGCAGTCACCTCAAGTAGGAGAAAGTCCACTTCCAAGATCACTCACCTGGCTGTTGGTAGGCCTCATGGCCTTGCTGGCTGTTTCAGTCAGAAATCTCAGATCCTTGCCACATGGGGCTTTCAGCTAGGCAGCTCACAACACGGCAGCCAGTCCTCCTGAGAAAACAGGCTAGAGAGAGTGAAACAGAGCAAGACAAAGGCCACAGACTTTCTAACCTTATCTCGTAAGTGACATCACATCACTTTTGCCCCCTTCTGTGTGTCAGAAGCGGGTGACTATGTCCAGTTGACACTCAAGCAGAGGGGATTATACAAGGGCATGGATGTTAGGACGTTTGAAAGCCATTGGAAGCCATCTTAAAAGCTGCCTTCCACAGCACTCCACAGAGAATTCTGTATCTTCAGATATTTTAGAACGGAAAAGACGATAATTGGTCTTGTAAGTTCTTGTCATATACGGGTATTCACCTGCCCGAAGACAAAAACTGTCATTATCTTAAAGTTCCTTTCACCCCTGTGATCATATTCTCTGTAAAGAAATGGGTTATTTCTATTATCTCAGCCAATTGTGTCTGACACACCATGGTAGTCTAACCATTGTCTCTTCTACGGTCATATAGGGGCCAAAGTCTGGTTTATGGAAACATAAGCAATAACAGTCGTTAAGAGAAACACTGTCAGGATTTGAATCGCAGCTTTTAACTTACTAGCTGCATGATATTATTGCCTCAGTTTTCTCATCTGAAAAATGGAGAGAATGGTTTCGCTTAACTCACCGGGTTTTTGTAGAGACTAAATGAGTTAAGTGCCTAGTACAGTTCCAGGTACAGATTGCAGGATCAATAAATGTGAGCCAACTAAGAAAATTTAACCTGTCCTCTACTGACAACTTCTTGGGAAAAAGGAAGTTAATCTTTTTCACATGATTTCCCGTGTGTAGTTACATAGACACTTTCTCTTTCCTGACTTCTTAAGATTAATATTCATCAAATTGGGTATAACTCAGTCCATCACCCAAGCATAGTTAAAAGATAATGTATGTGAATACAGAGCCAGTCAAGGAGATGGGTCTTCCATTGTATTTCATATTCTAAGGTTATATCAAGCCCTATGTCCATTTATAATGTATTTTTCAGAAATAATTTCTCAGATATTTATCTTTTCACTATCCCTAAAACAGCCAGAATTCAAAATAGAAACATTCCTTTGACGTCTTCTTAGTTGGTTTCTTATATCTTTTATTATTATTTTTTTTAATTTCCCCAAGTCATGGTGTTACTCTTTCGCCCAGGCTGAGGTGCAGTGGAATAATCACAACAATCACGGCTCACAGCAGTATCAGCCTCCTAGCTTCAGGCGATCCTTCCACCTCAGCATCTCGAGTCTCTGGGACTACAAGCGTGTGCCCCCACGCCCAGCTAATTTTTTATTTTTTGTAGAGACGAGTTTTTGCTGTGTTGCCCAGGCTTATCTCCTCAAGCAATCCTCCTGCCTCGGCCTCCCAAAGAGCTGGGATGACATGCATGAGTCACTCCATGCGGCCTAGTTATTTTAATTAAAAAATTATGCTTTTCCTTGTAGTTCCAGCTCCTTGGAAGGCTGAGGCAGAAGGATCGCCAGAGCCCAAGTGGTCGACGCTGGGGTGGCCGTGAGTGTGCCACTACACTCCAGCTTGGGTGACAGAGTGAAACTATGACTCAAAAAAAAAAAAATTATGCTTTTCTTTAAAAAAAAAGATAGAATTCAGACAAGTAAAAAGAGAGAGAGAGAGAGAGAGAGAGAGAAAATAATAATAATACACTGATAATTCCAATGTTAGTCATCTTGTTTTTTAGTTGATTTTTAAAGCTTTGGATTTTTAAATTTTTAAAAAATTCAAGCTTATTCTAGAAAAATTAGAGAATATAGATAAGTAAAAGAATAGAAGGAGAAAGAAAAGAGTGTCCACGGACAATTCCAATAGCCACAGTCATTTTTCTATACATGTATATAAAATGTAATAATAATATGAACATAATATGGCAATGTCTTTTTAAAAAATTGCTCAAAGCACATTGTGAGTAAGTTGATTTGCTCTAAACTGAAGTAAATGAACAGGAAAAAAGTTGTTTATAATATGAAAATGGAGCGAGTGAATCAATTTTGAGAGACAAGGAGATACGGAGAATGGGAAGATTGGAAAAAGAAGCTTAGAAAGGCAAAGGGAAGGAGTTCTGTTACCAGAGAATGCATGTTTCAGGAGTTTAACTCCCCCGAAACACGCAGATACCTGGAACAGCTTGCTTCTCGCTCTTGACCTTGGGTGGAAGAGATCCAGTCAGCATGGAGAGAGTGGCAGGCTCTCTTCTTGTTGACATTCTATGAATTTTGTGACTACTCTGTGTGCATAGAAGGGGGTCCTTGAGAATGCATTCATCTTACTGAACACCTAATATACACACTTTCAAAACTCCTCTTTATAAAGACCCCATGTATGTCTCTTTTGGGGACTGGATTTCAAAAACCAAAGCTCATTAAAAAATATATATATATACTTTTTTCTTCCAAAAATATCATCCTTCAAACTGAAATCCATATAAATCATCAAATATGAAATTTTGTCTAACCCGAATGAAACTACTAGTCTAATTCTGACTCATTTTTAAAACTGGAACATAATAATATATTTTCTAGTATTTGTAGTAAAAAATAACTAATCGAACACCCACATTTGGCATTTAAAAATGTATCTCAATAATCAGTTGTTTCTCTAGTAAAGAAGGGAATTTAGTGATAATGTTTGAAGAAATAATTTCCGTGTTCCCTTTACTGTGAGGAAGCCCTTCCTGTTTCATTCTAGACCATGATGCATTGTTCGGTTTATTGAGACATTTACTGAGATGTCATTCAAGTTAGATCCCTTAGCTGGTCCTGAGCTTGCAGGCTTCCTTTCCTTGTCCCTTTCTGCTGGCCTGAAAGAAATGCATGTCTGTTCATATCTTTTGCCCATTTTATAATGGGGTTGTATAAACGTAATTGTTAAGTATGAAGCTTTTTTTTTCTTCTTTCACTCAGAATTGTTTTTGAGATTCATCCAAATTGTCATGTGCATTTGTAGATCATTTATTCTCATATGTAGTAGTCATTGTTTGAATGTATGACAATTTATTTATCAATTCTACCGCTGATGCATATTTGAGTAGTTTCCAACTTGGGGTTGTTAAATAATGATGCTGCTACTAATAGTCGTGTATATATCTTTTGGTAAATATATGTATGCATTTCTGTTCAGAGTGAAATTGCTAGGTCATGTGGTATGCATGTGTCCAGTCAATGACCCTGTTTTATTTGGCTATATCATTCTTGCCAATCTTGTGACATGTATCTCTAATTCTATGAACTCAAATAGCTTTCCTTTACCTTATTCCCTTACTCTTCTTAGTGTCTGACTGAGATCCTTCTATTTTGCTGGCTACCAGAACAAGTTGCAGTCTATCAATACATGCTGTCATCTAAACACATATTCTTGACTACATGTGGAGATAAATGCCATTAAGACTGAAAGACATTATGTTGAATAAGAGATCAATTTATGTTTCACAAAAGAAGGGTTGGAGAAGAATTTCTTACAGTTATGTGAAAACTAGTTAAAGCTTTGTCAGCTGAACGAGGAGTGCTGAGAAGGTGTAAGCATGCCACATTCAACTTACTTGAACTAAGTAGCGCAAATTGTATGAAAGCGTTGAGATCCCCAAAGTACTGGTAGGCAGTTGGTAACAGTCTATGCTCATCATAAAGAGTTGAGAAAAGAAAGAGGTAATTCACATCCACTAATTCCTTCCTGGCTGCTTTGACATGCTTCCAATATGAAAGCTTTCTTTCCATTGTCTTTTTGCCTGTCTATATCTTCAAATATCAAAATTACAAATAGCATTCTGGTTGGCTCAAAATAGCCAAATAAGCCTCTAGACTTGTGGCTATTTAAATTTACTAAATAAAATAAAATAAAATCCAGTTCCTCAGTTGCACTAGCCACATTTTAAGTGAGAACGTTTTGAAAACAGTGAGGATAGTTTCACAATATTGCAAATATAATTAATGCCACTGAATTATACATTTAAAATTGTTAAAATGGCAAATTTTATGTTCTATATATTTTACCACTATGAAAAAAAATTCTCAGTAAGTCACTGAGATTTGTGGTTATTTGTTATGAAGCAATAGCTGACTGATACAGCCCTAACAAAGAGAAGAATGGCTATTTCAGGTAACACTGTTAATGAGTAAGAGAAGAGGGGGAAATGTGAAATTCAATGTCTGGTCTGCTGACTGAAATCTGTCCATGTTAAAAATAAACTAAGTAGTGGGCCAGGCATGGTGCCTCAGGATTGTTGAGACCAGGGGATAGAGACCAGCCTGGGCAATTTGTTGAGACTTTCTTTCTACAATAAATTAAAAAATTAGCTGGGCATGGTGGCATGTGCCTTTAGTTCCAGCTACTTGGAAGGCAGAGTAGAAGGATCACCTGAGCCCAGCAGGTTGAAGCTATGGTAGCCGTGAGTGTGCCACTGCACTCCAGCCTGGGTGACAGTGGACTCCAACTCAAAAAACTAACAAAAACAAAAAGCTAAGTAGTGGGCCAAGGAAGAAACTGATACTCAGGGTGATTAAAGAGGCCATTTGTAAATGGCTCACACCATTTCGGGGGTCATTCCCATGGGAGGCCCTGTTGTCATGGAATATGTGTGATGACAAGAGGAATTCAGTGAGCTGGAAACATTTTTCAGATGTTAAAAATTTTGAAGCCAATACAAATTTGGAATTTGAAAGACTGCAAGAGATTACAAAGAGACAGGTAGTGTCATCTGCCAAGTTGAAGCTGTTAGAAAGAATAGTTCATACCCAGAGTCAATTTTTAAAAAAAAAATCACATTCTTATGCAATTCAAATCAATTTGCCTTGACAGTTGCCTTCCATTTCCCTTTTAGTTTGGAAGATATTTATGTTTGATTCTGTTCTCTTTCAACGCTCACTTCACCTTCTGTTCAGCAGTCCTGCGGTGCTCTCACAATACAGGAATTTAATATATTTTTAAACGAAAATTAAACAGAGGGCCAGAGACCGTAATGGAATACATGGCACGATCACAAATGGGAGGTGGCAGTAGAAGCCTTTTTTTATAGATATTCTGAGGGGCTAAAATTGTTCAAGAAATGAGGTGTTAGCTGAAAGTCTTAGCAGCAAGCAATGTGATGGCAAAATGGAAATAATAATAATGTTACTAATAATAATAACAGGCCTGTTCAGAGGATTGTTGTGAGGACAAATTATAGATGGGTGAACTGCTTTTAGTATCTTTGAAGGAAGTTATTATGTAAATTCCAGTTCTTTTTCTTTTTATTATTTTTCCTTGATGACTGGAGAAAAAAAAAAGATCTTAGTGGGTGGATGAGAGCAGGGACTGAGGGTGGAAAGAGAGAGAAAATAATTCAAGAAAGCAAGGAACAGCTCATTTAAAGTACTTCTTGGCCATTACATTTGCTTCAATAAACTTCATCTACCCAGATACATCACTATGTAGGACTACAAGGATATTTTCTGCACTCGACCTTGTCCAAGAAGTATCTAGACTTTCCACCCATTTTGCTAAGAGAATCATGCCCATCTTGCTCACATGGCTGTTGCCACAGTTCCATCATTGTATTTTGTGTTTTTAGCATGCACAGAGAATATTCTATCCAGGCAACTAAAAATGTCTGGTCCCACGAACAGGCACTGATGCTGCATGCTCTTAGGGAGTTAGCATGCAAAAGCCAGTATGTGCAACTGTTGTTTTAAAATGAGCATTTTAGAAGGCAAGGCTGAATGTCAACTCGTTGCAATTTATAGTGAGAGGAGTTAAATGCCTATCTTCTATTTCATGGATAGGTTTGACTTTATCAGGTGAGATGACATAAAAAGCTTATGGCTTTCATGACAACCGACACATAAATTGTTTTTCAAATTAATTCATTCAATAGATATATTTGGGGGAAATAACTTTTTAGTAAGAAGTAGAGCGCCTCCTGTCTCCTTTCTCTCTGGTCTATTTGGAAGCAATTTCAACCATTTGACTGAGGTATTATGCTGATCACATCACTCTCCTTTTTGAAACACTGTGATGATTTCCAAATGCATCTTGGATTCAAGGAAGATTTCCCAATCATTTTCTCCCAGTAGAAGACACCTCAGTAGCTCTCAACTCACCTCCTCCTTATCTGCACCTATACTTCAACCTTAAAGACCACTGGAATTCATCCAACAAACATTACACTAGCCCCTACTATGCAACAAAGACTGTTTAGATACACTAGTGACTAGACTCTGTGGATACACTAGTGAACAAAATACAAAATAATCCCTGCCTGCCTGAACTCACCGTTCTATGGAATGACCTGGGACTTGGGCACTGGAGCAGAGGATGCCCCAGATGGCTGGGAGTAAGCCTGGGCAAGCCCCTTACACCCTCCAGCTGTTTGTGTTCTCATCCAGAAGATGCAGAAATTGGAACAGACCTCAAACCACATGGGTTTCTCCTAGAGACCTAAAGCCAGTTTTCCTTCCAGTTGATGAGGCCCCCTTGTCACTTTCTGTGTTTTGTGCAATGTGATTTATCTAAAACTTCCTGCTACCTTTTTCTCCAACAAATAGTACCTCACCCTCTTTCTTTAGAACACTGTCAAGAGGTCACCCCTTTGGAGTCTTTTCAGATTAGCCCATGTGCCTCCAGGCCTACTGGTGTCCATGGCAACCCTTCAACATCCATGGACAGCTCTGCCAGGGCAGATGGGAGGAAAGGCTCTGTCTCTCCTTAAGGAAGAGAGAGAACAAGTTGGGAGAAAAGAAAAACAGGTTGCTTGGCTATCTGGTGTCATGTGGCTTGGACCATTTTGTCAGAAAACTACTTTGCACAAGGTTTTAATACGGAAAGGAACCAGGGATGGTCAGAATCTATGTGGGACCAACTGGGACATTCTTGGAGGAACCACTAGTCTAAGCAATCCCTTACTTCGTATCTACTATATGTTAGGCACGGTGTAACGTACTTCACACCCAATATTCCCCATGAACTCCTCTAAGTATGTTAAGATTTAGGTATCATTTCCATTTAGAGATGAAGATACAACAGCTCTGAAAATTAAAATACTTTGAACCCAGGTGCCAGAAGAAATTCTTATTTCTTCTCATTTACTAAATGCATCCAGTCCTGCTGCAGCAAGAGGGTCCTTGCTATAGACCCAGTCACAGGCTCAACCCCGGGGTGGAATTTGGGTCAACAGGACAGGATCGAGTAGGAGAGCATATGACATATGAAGGTGCAGCATACACAGCCCTGAACCAAGTCTTCATGGATGGTGGTGCCTGCTGTTGTTAGTAAATCTTAAACCATTACTAATTATTAGTAATCAGTTATCATTATCTAATTCCTCTCCCCAGAGGCCCGAGGGAGAGCATTCCAGAAGACACTGAGGAGCGTCTAGCTCATTCGTAATGTTGGCTTATTTCACTGCTGCGTAAATAACTGCTCCTCTCCCCATTCCTGTGCATTTTGCATATTCTTGGGGCTTCTGTCTGAGCCAGCTCTCCATAAGCCAGCTCTCTATGATACCTAAATCTTAACATACTTAGAGGAGTTCATGAGGAATATTGGGTGTGAAGTACTTTACACCGTGCCTAACATACAGTGGATACGAAGTAAAGGATTGCTTAGACTAGTGGTTCCTCCAAGAATGTCCCAGTTGATCCCACATAGATTCTTAGAATAACTTGGGAAAAACGGATATAATGCTATAGACTGCTTTCAGCTGTGACTCAGAGAACCCTGGGGATGAGCTGGTTTGCAAAGCAGTTTTCTAAGGCAGGATATTGACACTTGTCCAGGTTGGCAGCACAGCCTCCCAGGATGAATTCCATCTTATGGGCCTGACAGTCACTCTCTCTTAGATGTTGTCAGGTCATGTGATACTGCCTCCTGCCCAGGGTGTGTGCCCCAACCTTATTGGTCTGGGTGAGAGATGATAAGGGACTGTTGGGAGCCATTTGAGTTCAAGTTGTCAGAGCTATGTCTGCTTTCATTTATTACTCATCATGCCCAGGCTGGGTCAGGTTGCTTAGGCCTCATCATCTGTAATCTTTCCAATAATTCTGCAAGGTAGGTTTCATTATTTTCCCTTTCCACATGAGAAAACTCTCTTCAAAGAGATTAAGCATCTTGTCCAAGGCCAAGCAGCTAATTTGAGGCAGAGCCAGAAGTCCAACACAGGCCATGTACACCAATATTCTTTCCTTCTATCCATGATAAGATCATTATCAGCATTGAAATTTCCCACATACAGTTTTGTCTTTTTTCTATTGGTTCCTTAAGGCTGCCCTAATATGTTAATCTTTACGAGTTCTGAAGCATGTCAACATACTGTTTCTTTTCATCTCCATAATGGCATTGATAGGTAATTATCACTGTCTCTATTTGGTAGTCAGTTACACTGAGACAAAGAAAGGCTATGTCATTTGTCCATTTCACCCAGCAGGGCAGGTTTTGACAACTGCCAAGCAGGCTATCATATATGTCTTGAGAACACAGAATGGGAAAAGAGTGACTCCAATGTGTGGGATATAGGAGGGGGATTAACAGAGAACCACAGAGAAGGCCATGTTTCAGCTGGATCTTGATGAATGGGTAAGAGCCTGACAAGGAATGTGACTTCCAGGAGCAGTGTAGGCAAAGACAGGACTACAGTCAGAAACGGGTGGGGTCATGTTGGGGAAAAGTATACTGCCAAGTGTAATTAGGACACAAGATGAGTGGTGAGTAGCTTGAGAGAGAGAGAGAGAGAGAGAGAGAGAGAGAGAGAGAGAGAGAGAGAACGTCTATCAAGAAAGACTAAAGAGTTGAGGAAGATGCTGTAGATACTAATACTTGGGATGAGAGCCACTCTTCAGTAAAGGAGTCATTACAAAGTTTAGGCACTGGGAATTTATGGTGTCAGAGGAGGTTCAGTTCCAAGTGTCAAAATGTTGGGGATGTGGAGATGGGAGCGCTTGGCTGAAATGGAATGGTGGAGAAGGTGGCTGGAGTTGAGAAGATGGATAAACTGAGAAGGGAAGTTCATCCATGTAGATATTTAAATGCTGATATTTATCCAGAGTGTGGTAGGGTATTTAGAAGGTGCCGACATCTCCAATACATGGAGGGGATGACCTGGAATTTGGAGAGAGCTTGATGTCATTTTGGTGGAGGGCATAAGGAGTAAAGGAGAAGCAAGTTTTGCACTAGAGTGAAAGAATAATGGCTTATAAGTTAACCATGAGAAGTCAGGAAGATGCCAATACTCCTCTTGAATCTGTGATTTAAGTGACTTGAGAAGGATTGCACCTCCTCTCAAGATGGTTACAAGAGAAAGACCAGGTCTTAGAAAATGGTAAAGAGGTTAAATGTTAAAGTCATTACATTTGCAATAGAGCGAGGGTTCCAGAAAACGCAGTGGAAAGAGTTAGTTAGGAGGTATAGCAGACAATTGTGGTTCCCTTCTTATTTCCACCTCCCTGAGGACTTTCTCTGTCTGATAATCCACCCTGACCACACACAGTCAACTGGATGTTCCGAGGAGTTATATCCAAAACAGCCTTTAGTCAATACCTGACAAGAGTCAGAGTAAAAATTCCCCAACTCCCTCACCTCTCAGCTGAATAACTCCAAGGCATGTGTTCTCCACTGGTCCTGGAGTTCTCAAAGAGAATGAAGCTCCAGTGGTAACTGGCTAGGTTTGTTCACTTATCTTTTACTCATTGTCTTCTTTCTCAGTCTCACTTCCTATTCCCTGACTGGTGTTTCCCGGAATTACCTCCCAAATTAATTACATACACACAAATCTTTGTCTCAGAGTTGGCTTGTGGGGAACCAAAACTAATACAGAGTGGTCACAAGGAAAGTGTGAAGTTATGAAGAAGTAAGGACCAGATATCATAGGGTTGCATGTACCACAGGAAATCTATGAACAGAGGCCTCATATCTTGAGTGGTTTGAGGATAAAAAGGTAAGAGATTCAGGTGAAATTAACTAAGGGGAACCTATGTATAATGTTCCGGAGCTAGAAGTAGCTGAGATTTCTAAGTATTCCTAGGTATTAATGATCATAGCCATTACTTCCCAATTACGTGTATCAGAATGAGAATAATGTGGAGTTCTACTGGGATTGAACATGTACTTGAATATAACAATAAGGCAATGGTCAAGTTTGTAAACCTGTGTTCCAGTTAGTAACTTTCACATACATGTCAGGGGAGAGGGGACAAGCATAAACAGAAAAATGGTATGTGTAATGTTGGCAAGGAAAAGAGACGATGTCATTGAAGAAACTTCAATTTGAAGATGTCATATGCAGAGAATGCTTATAAACAGCTACAGGATAAAATATACCCTCTTACCAGAAGGTAAAAATTAGGTTAAGGAAGAATAGGTACATATTTCAAACACGGGTATTCTGAAATGACACACCGAATCTTAGAAAACCTTGCAAGGCCCTAATCTTTTCTGAAAGTTGACAGATTTCCAGTCAACCATGATAAAATTTTCACTGAGGAAAAGAGGTTGTGGGATTTGCATGAAATTTCTGAAGTGTGCCTTCCATGTTTGAATTTAGCTTCAACCTAGAAAAAAAAATTTAATAAATTGAATAGCTATATTTTATCCATGGCAAGGCAGAAAGAAACCCATTTTCCTGTCTATTGGGAAATATTGTTTTGAAGACAAACTTGGGCTATACAAACCCTGCAACTGAATTTTGATATCTTTCTGTTTCATATTAATAGGGTTTATAGTCTGCACTGGGGCTGACCATATGAAAATGGAAAGTGTTTCACTCACAAAAGCTATTCAATTACTACATGAAAAGTCATATAAAGATTACTTTTCAAAAGTATTTATCCATTGGGGTTAAAAACAAAGAAAAATCAAGTAAAGCAAACAGAAGTAGTGAAATAGCTTCCTTCTAATAGAACCCGAGAGCCTAGCTTAGATGAGGTCCTTATAGATCCCATAAAATAATGACAGATTAGATTTTCAATAGTATCATTGCCTTTTACTCTTTTTTCTTTTAAGGCTGTGAAGAACAGGGAAGGTGGAGATGGTAGTAATCTTTTTTTTTTGTAATAATCTTATATTTTTCACTCCTGCCACCAAATGGAAGCTTAACCTCAAGTCTAGAACCAGAATAAATTAAAACGGGTATAAAGCAAAATCCATGCAACAACCTATTTTAAAATATGAACAAATTTTTGTCTCTTATACTAAGAATTTTTTTCTTGAGTTTTTTTTTATGTTAAAAAAGGATCAACCTTCAACAAGGTAAAACAGGAAAGATGTCCTGTAGGGAGGTGAGGGGATAAGAAACAGAAAATAAAAAGACTGAGTTAAAGAGTGAAAGTTTTAAAAATTGCCTGTTGCATAATACAGACTACTACGCATGAAAAGCAGTATGAAATAAAATATAACAAGGTCTGAATGAATCATTACATAGTGGTAAGTGATTAGCAGGTAATATTAAATGGGCAGGAAACTATTACTTTGTGAATATTATTTTGGTAATACTGTAAAGTCTTATTTTTCATATTTGATAAACAGTAGCAACATTAAAAATACTATGAGCCATGATTATAAAAACACACATTAATGGTTCCTTTAATTTTTTTCCCAAGTGAGATCTTAATGGTCTCTTTGAAACTCATGTAATGAATCATCTAAATATGTCATTAAGCATATGCCCTATAAAATGGTTAGGGGAGTCTGAACAGAACAGGTGAAGTAGTCTATTTGCATAGTTAATAACTCATTCTTTACATGTTTTGCTGTTATTCACATGCAGTTTCTCTATGTAGATGAACTGCTAATCATTTGCAGAGGGGAAATAAAAGCTTTCTGTATAGATCCCCAGACACTGATAAAATGTGGGTGATATTTGAGCTTGAATTTGAAATGCGGTTAGTTGGGTTGTCTTTCAGCTTCCAAGTTATGCCAGATTCCAACCTGGGTTGGGTCTGCTGCTTAAGGAGATTTGAGTGGGGGTGGCCTGGGTCTTGAGATGCCATTTAGCCTAGGCAGAGTAGTGTGGCTGTCAGGGAAAGCCCCTTTCTGCTCTCTCTCAGCTACGGAGATGGGAAGGTGAACCAGGCGTGGGAGGTCTTGCTCAAGCTTGGGGACCTCAGACCTACTCCAGTCTAGTGTATGGCTAAGTACAGTTCTAGAAACTCCTCACTTAAAATTAGGGCCTAGCTGGGCTCGGTGGCTCAGCCTGTAATCCCGCGCCTTTGGGAGGCTGAGGTGAGTGGATTGCCTGAGCCCGTGGGTTCGAGACCCGCCTGGGCAAGCGAGACCTCATCTCTACAATAAATCAAAAATTAGCCGGGCGTGGTAGCGCGCGCCTGTAGTTCC
>CAUYQG010251115.1:0-15727 GCA_963574415.1 Tarsius wallacei
AACATTGTGTTAAGTGAGATGAGCCAGGGCTAAGAGACAAATGCAGCATGATAAGTAGGGAATCTTTTTATTTTTGTAGCGATGAGGTCTTGCTGTGTTGCCCAGGATGATCTCAAATTCCTGGGCTCAAGTGATTCTCCCACCTTGGCCTCCCAAAGCGCTGGGCTCCAGCTATCCTTCCGCCTCAGCCTTCCAAGTAGCAGGAACTACAGGTGTGCGCTACCACACCCAGAGAATTTTTGATTTATTGTAGAGATGAGGTCTTGCCAAATTGCCCTGGCTGGTCTCGAACTCGTCGGCTCAGGTAACCCACTCACCTCGGCCTCCCAAAGTGCTGGGATGACAGGTTGAGCCACCAAGCCCGGCTAAAAAGTATTATTTTTTAAGTGAATGTTGTATGTTATAGAGTGGGCGATTTAAAATGTGTCACTAAAATGATACGTTAAATATTATCTTTAACATTTTTATGAAACATTTATAAAGTTGAAGATAGCATCGTGGAAGAGTGGATCTTAATTTTTTTGGGGTCACGGGTTCCTTGGAGAGTCAGGCGAAAGCTACGGACTTTCATCCCATAAACACACATATTTGCTCAGCAGTGAAAATGACGCCATCTTCTTTTAGGGAGTTTGTGTACACAACACTCCCCCACCCCCACACACATATACACATATACCTGCCACACCCCAGGCTGGATTTCCTGCTTTGAGATTGTTCTTTTCCAAATCCATTGGCACCTGGACCCATTTTCCAGCTCTTATGACACATAAGCAAAGAACACCTTTCGAACCAGGGACCTGGAAGGATTCCAGATGACCTAGGCCCCAGGAGATCCATGGAGGGTCCCAGGGACCACTGTGGGGGGTAGTCGAGGGCCTGGCAGCTGCCTCCCCTTCTCATTTCAATCCTGCAGGTGATTTTTTTTTTTTTTTAAGAAACAAGGTCTCGCTCTGTTGCCCAGGCTATAGTGCAGTGGTAGGAGCATACCTAACTGCCACCTGGAAGTCCTGGGTTTAAACAATCCCCCTGCCTCAGCCTCCTGAGCAGCTGGGACTACAGGCATGGGCCACCACACTCTACTAACTTCAAAAATTTTTTTTATAGAGACAGAGTCTTGCTGTGTTGTCCAGGCTGAGGAATACTTTACCCATGTTGAGTTTTTGCCTGAGCTCTACGTTGAAGAAAGCTTTCCACTTATTAAAAGTCCCCATACTCTTATTAGACACACAAATAAAAAAGCCAGAGTATGGAGGGATATTAAGGAAACAGTGACAGGCCCAGGGCTCCCCATCCAGGACAGTGCAGACGCCGACTCCCAGGGCGTGAACACAAGCTGGGACAGAGTGTTCAGTGCATAGGTGCAAGACAGGGTTTTTTTTTTTTTTCTATACACGGGCAGGTAAAGACAGAGGGGGAGAAGGCTCAGAGGCCACATTGTCAACAGTGCAGATACATGAGCTGTGCAGACCACGTGCTTGCCAGAAAGCTCAGAGTCCAGCGGCAGTGGCAGGCACTAAGCCTGTGCGTACTGGTAGGCTGAAGTCCAGGTTCCTAAAAATGGCCATTCTCTGCCTTATAAACCTCCCTCCTGTGTTCCCAAAGCCCCTGCCGAGGCTACCTGGCTTTTTCTCACTCCCTGCCTTCCCCCCTTCATCCAGCCTGGCCTGGATGGGCTCCCATGGCAGCAGGAGGGGCGAAAAGGGAAAAGCAGGAGGCCAGGGATTCGAGAGGGTTGGGGGCTTTAGTTAAGGGATCACGGAGCTCCTGCTCTGAACTGCAGACACCCTCTCTGGACTGTCGGAAATCTCCTCCTTCAGGAGAGGCAAGAAGGACATTCTGACCCGGGAAGAGACTTCAAGATGTGAGCTGGGATGTAGCCCCGGCTCTGTTGCAACTGGCCGTTATGACACCATTGTAGGGAATGGGGAAACACTGTCTGGCTCAGGTGAGGCGGGCATGAGTGTACAGGGAAGGATGAGCACATGTCACGGACACAGGGACATGCAATTCTATATCCCTGGGATTTGAGGGCGCAGGGAAGGAGAACAAAATAAAATAAAAAAAGACACCTCCCTGCCCTGGAGGAACAATCATCCAGTCGCATGATAAATTCTGGGAGATCCCAGGATGCAAAGAAACCCCGAGACTGCAGAGGGGTCTCTGTCTCAGTAGGTGGGTCCTGCCCTGAGCCTTGAAGGGGAAGGGAGGCGTATTGGGGAAGGGGGATGAGGCTGACATTCTGGGCAGGACACAGGACTCGAGCAAAGGTTGGATGGGGGCTGGGGAGTCTGCCGGGCTGGCTGGGGTGAAGAGCTTTGCTTGGAAAGTATGAGGACGTTTGGTTAGAAGGGTAGATCGAGGCCAGGCATGGTGGCTCCAGTCTGTGTAATCCCAGCATTTTGGGAGGCTGAGGTGAGTGGATTACCTGAGCCCAGGGGTTTGAGACCAGCCCAGGCACCTTGGTGAGCGGGAGACCTTGTCTCTACAGTATATCAAAAAATTAGCTGGGCGTGGTGGTGTGCGCCTATAGTTCCGGCTATTTGGAAGGCCGAGGCTGAAGGATCGCCGGAGCCCAAAGGCCAATGCTGGGGTGGCTGTGAGTGTGCCACTGCACTCCAGCCTGGGCAACAGAGTGAGACTCTGACTCAAAAAAAAAGGGTAGTTCGAGGCCGGGCGCGGTGGCTCAAGTCTGTCATCCCAGCATTTTGGGAGGCCAAGGCGAGTGGATTACCTGAGCCCAGGAGTTTGAGACCAGGCTGGGCAACTTGATGAGAACATGTCTCTACAATATATAAAAACTAGCCAGGTGTGGTAGCACGCACCTGTAGCTCCAGCTCCTGGGAAGACTGAGGTGGAAGGATGGCCTGAGCCCAGAAGATCGATGCTGGGGTGGCTGTGAGCGTGCCACTGCACTCCAGCCTGGGCAACAGAGTGAGACTCTGACTCAAAAAAAGAAGGGTAGATGGAGTTTGGATTATGGAGGGCACCACATGGTAAATTTAAGGTACTGGGGAGCTTCCCAGGCAACCAGAGACAAGAACAGGAGAGGCTCTTAGGTAAGAAGCCATATGAGGTAATAAGGCTCAGGCTGGAGCAGGGGCCGGGGGAAAAGGGAAGGAAGGAATGAGAGGCATGAAGAAAGAATCTCCGAGATCCAGTGATGGGCAGGATAAGGGGCCGAGAACAGCGGAGGCGTGGGGACCGGGGCGACCACGCCAAGGTTTCTGGCCTGAGAGTGTGGGAGAGCAACAGCCACAGGAAGGGAAGGAGGGGAGCCAGGAGGGGGTGGTTTGGCACGAGAGAAAGATGGGTGCAGTTTCCGAGGCGCAGCATTTAAGAAGACAGGTTCGCCAGGCAGGGTGGATCGCGCCTGTAATCCCAGCACTTTGGGAGGCCAGGGAGAGAGGTTTGCTTGAGTCTAGATGTCCGAGACAAGCCTGGATGACATAGTGAGACCTGGTCGCTACGAAAAGTTTTTAAAAATTAGCTGTGCGTGGTCGTGCGCACCCGTAGTCCCAGCTACTCGGGAGGCTGAGGCAGGAGGATTGCCTGAGCCCAGGAGTCCGAGGCTGTGGTGAGCCACGATTGTGCCACTGCACTCCAGCCTGGGCAACAGAGTGAGACCCCGACTCAAAAATAAAAAAAGAAAAGGAAAAGAAAAAACATGGAAGAGGAGTAAAGACATTGGCAAGTCACTTATGTAGCCGAAACAACTTCACATTCCTTTAAATCCTCCATCTTTTATTTTTTATTTTTATTTTTTTGAGTTGGAGTCTCACTCCGTCGCCCAGGCTGGAGTGCAGTGGCACGCTCCCGGCCACCGCAGCCTTGACCGACTGGGCTCTGGTGATCCTTCCGCCTCAGCCTTCCAAGTAGCCGGAACAACAGGCACATGCCACCACGCCTGGCTAGTTTTTGATTTATTGTAGAGACCAGGTCTCGCCAAGTTGCCCGGGCGGGTCTTGAACCCGCGGGCTCAGGCAACCCACTTGCCTCAGCCTCCCAAAGTGCTGGGATGACAGACTGAGCCACCGAGCCCGGCAATCCTCCATCTTTTCAATCCACTGAGGAATCAGATTCAACTCAGAGAAAGTCGGAGCCTCCAGTTTCTGTCCAGATGCTCCCTAGGACCCAAATCAGCCTGGATCACAGACTTCATTCAGACTCACAAGGCCTGAACTATTACAATACCCTCCCATCCGCCCCTGCATGTTCAAGCTCTCTGCAACCATCTACTTTATACACCCGGTCTGATGGGAGGGGCCCGAGTCAACGCTGTCACCGGCCCCCACTGTCCTCAGGATAAAGCCCCACGACTCCCTGCGGCTTCCAGAATAATGTCCAAGCGTGACAGCCTCTCTGTTCAAGCCTAATCTTACTCTCCACACTTATCTCCTTTACCTTTTGCCACCCTTGGCTCCACCCAGAATGAGTCACTCAAACCATGCGTCTCTACATCTCTGCTGTTATTAACTCTCTCCTGTGACCACAACCACATCTCAAGTTCCCACAGCATGTTCTCTCTATTCTTTCAGAGCTTGGCCAAATGCTACCTCCTCCAGGAAGCATCCCCAGACTCCTCAGACAGACGGGGATCTTTCTGTCCTCCAATCTCCTTTATGGCGCTGTCAGTTCTCGTCTTATCTCACGGTTGTTTATCTTCATGGATTAGCCCTACTCTACCAGATTATAAATTCGTTGAGGACAGATACAGTCCCTCAAAGCCTGGGTGTGGGGCCTCACACCTGTAATCCCAGCAATTTGGGAGGCTGAGATGGAAGGATCACTTGAGGTCAGAAATTTGAGACCAGCCTGGGCAACACAGTGAGATCTCTTCTCTATAAAAAAATCAAAAAAATTAGCCAGGCGTGGTGGTGCAGGCATCTGTAGTCCTAGTTACTCAAGAGGCTGAAGCAGAAGGACCACCTGAGCCCAGGAGTTCGAGGCTATGGTGAGCCATGGTGGCAAGTTTGGGCAACAGAGTGAGACCTTGACTCAAAAAAAAAAAAAAGAAATACATGTCTTTCAGATTTTTGGGAAAAGGACTATATACCCTGAGAGTAAAGGGGGAAGAGAAGATGAGAAACATTCAACAAACACCTGACTCGAATTACAAACAGGTAAACCGAGGCTCAGAAGGGTGCCATCACTTGGCAACGTCAGACAGGTGGACCATGGCAGAGTCAAAACTCAAAGCCCACATCTCTCTGCTTCCAGACCCTTCCTCTTTTCTGGGACAGAGCCTGTGATGTCTTATGGGAGATTTTCACATGGTCAAGTATTTCCCTCCATGCTCCTATTTGGGTGGTGGTGCCAATTCATCCTTTTAAAAATGAGAAGGGCCGGGTGCAGTGGCTCACGCCTATAATCCCTGCGCTTTGGGAGGCCGAGGTGAGAGGACTGCCTGAACCCACGGGTTCGAGACCAGCCTGGGCAACTTGGCCAGACCTCATCTCTACAATAAAAATTTAAAAAATTAGCCAAGTGTGGTGGCGCGCACCCGTAGTTCCGGCTACTTGGAAGGCTAAGGCCGAAGGATCGCCAGAGCCCAGCAGGTCGAGGCTGTGGTGGCCGTGAGCATGCGTGCCACTGTACTCCAGTTGGGGCGACAGAGTCAGAGACTCTGACTCAAAAAAATGAAACATCAAAATAAAATAAAAATGAGAAAGAGGAGGCTTGGAGGAGGAAGGAGACGTCCAATCCCACCTCTACCCAGCGGGAGAGTCTATACCCAAGCCCAGGCCTCCTGACACCTGACTCTCTTCCCCACTCCCTTGGGCTGAAGACCTGCCTGAGCTGGGGGCTGGGAGCACAGGCTTGTGGTGAGCTGCCTGCAGCTGCCTCAGTGGGCATCGCTGTCAGCGCCAAACATCTGCGTCAGCTGTGGGCCCATCACCGGATGCCGCCAAGAGCCTCTGAGAAGGGGCAAGGGGTGGGGGCATCGGATCTCTCTGTAACCTGCCTGGGGGGGGGAGGGCAGGCAGAGCAGTAAACCTGGGCCGGTAGGGAGGAGCTGGGTTCTGACCCCAAATGCCCCTGTGGAGCCCAGAGAAGGGCTGGGGGTCCCTGAGGAAGGCGAGGGGGAAGGGAGGAAAAGTGCCTTGTTCTAGAAACCAGAAAACCGTGGTGCTCCAAGTGGCAGGACCACAGCGGGGGCCTTTCTCTCCCAGGGAAGGAGTCCCCCAGGAGAGCAAAGCCCCACCTGAGGGCAGAATTCCCAGCAGCCCCCACTCCATGAGTGCACCAGTGGGATTTCCACACCGTGTGGGGGTAAGGGGACGTCAGGGACTCAGGGGGAAGACCCTCGGAGAAAGAAAGGGCGTGAAAAAGAGGGGGTTCCCCTCACGGTTATTGGGAAAATGGGCCCAACGTAAAGGAAGACTAATCCAGGAGGCTGTAACTCAACCCAGTCCTAAGTTCTAAGCCCTAGGCGAGGTGGGTTCCTTTGTGCCCTCCTATCTTTAGTGAGTGATCTCGCCAGACTCCGGGTGGGTGGATTTCAGAAGATAAAAGGGAAGAGAGAGAACTTGGAGAGGGGGAAAATGTTAGTGAACCATAAGCCAGGCTCAAAAAGGGGAAGGCTCACCCTCCCATGGGTATTGTCTGGCTGGCTTATAAAAGCAGCAATCGGCCAAGCACGGTGGCTCAGGCCTGTAATCCCAGCACTTTGGGAGGCCAAGGTGGGAGGACCATTTGAGTCCAGGAGTTTGAGACCAGCCTGGGCAACATAGTGAAATCTCATCTCTACATTAAAAAAAAAAAAAAAATTCGCCAGTGTCGGGGGGCACGCTTGTAGTCCCATCTGTTCGGGAGGCTGAGATGGGAGGATCACCTGAGCCCAGGAGGTCGAGGCTGCGGTAAGCTGTGACCCAGCCCGAGTGACAGAGTGAGAATCTGACTTCAAAAAGAAAAAGCAGCAATCCCCTTAGCACTGGGAGAGGGTGAGAGGTGGGTAAGATCCGGAGAAGGAGAGCAGTATCCATCCCCCACAGCCTACCTGGAGGGTCTCTTGAACACAAACCCACACTCCCGTCACACCGCTCGTTGCATCTAGGTTAAAAGTGCGTCGGAACATGCAGCCTCAAGTCTGCTCTCTTAATCAAACTGTCATCGTGAGTAATAATTACACCCTGGGAAACAGCAGAGTGACTCAAAAACCTGTCCCCTCCCCCTGGCACCCCCCTGCACGGCTTGGAGCTTTGCACAGTGTTAAGAGGCCCTGGAAGCACGGCCATTTTCTCCTGCCTGTCAGCTCTCTGAATCCTTGAGATGACCACTCAGACTCCAGGGGCTGATGGAGACGGCCTCTTTGCTGGTTAAGGAGCGAACTGGGCCTGGCCGTTCCCAAAATACCGTACATTGGGTGGCGGTGGAGGAGCAGGCAGAGGTGAGTACTGCCGTCTACCTGATGCATGTCTGTGAGACAGCGCCCGGAAGAAGCATCTTAGAAGATGGCCGCTATCCTCTGGAAAAATAAATAGGGCTTCCCTACCAGCTCAGAGACAGCCCTAAGTATAAAAATATAGGAAGGCCAGCGCTTATTGGAGGCCTACTGTGTACCTGCTAGGGGACTGAATGTTTTAAGTACTTTGAGGCTATTATTAAGTTGGTGCGTGAGACCATCTGGGATGTTCAAAGATAGAAATAGACCAGCTCATTGGTAAGTGTCCGTGACACCTCCCCCATGCCCCAGACTCCCCATGGTGCACTAACAGGGTGACCCCGGCACAGCGAGAGGCCTCTTCCATCCCATTCAGGGTGCTGGCTGGTGTCCCCCGTGTGAGATCCCTGCTGAGGCGTCAGTGGTCATGAATATTTTGAACATCGCTCCAGTGTGCCGGCCCACTCCATCCTCACCAAAACCCGTCACCGTCTCCATCTCACAGATGGGAGGCGAGGGCTAAATGACTTGCCTGGGGTCACACAGGACTCGCCCGGAATCCAGTAGACTGACTCCAAGCCTGTGCTCGTGAGGGACAAAACAAATCGGTATTGCAGAGATAACACCTCTACGCCCGCTGTTCCATCTTTACCCCAAAGCTACGAAGAACCTGGATCCTCAGGCCAGCAGGATGCCACTTCATGAGCACATGGCCGGCCCAACCATGCCGCAGCTGTGCGTCGGCTTCCATGTGCCCCCCAGAGCCCCATTCACCTGGGAGGCCGAGGTCGCATGGCCGCAGACACGTGGGGCCTGAGTGGGGAGAAAAGTAAGGACCGAGAGACCTACCCTGCGGGGTCCACCCCAAGTTAGTCTCGCCCCCCTGCAGGTCTACGCCCTCGGTTTTATTTGCCTTAGAGCTGCTGTCGTCACCATGGAGAGCTGAACGTCAAGGGACTTGGACTTTTCCCAGGGTCCTCTGCACAATGGGAAGGGTCGAGCCAACGCAGGTGGGAGCTGGGATATACGGTGCTGAGAAAGTTGCACACGAGCTCCTTCCCCTAAGAGCTCTAAGGTAGGCACTGCTGAGTCTAGGATGAATTAGGTCCATGCTGGCTAGAGTGATGAGAGGAACAATGCCGTCTACAAGGCCTGCTTGGTCCCCAAACTGCACCCGCATTGACATTCACTAGATGTGGAATTGCCTTTTCCCTAGGGAACTTGCAAGGGTTTGATAGCCACCTTGAGTGAACACTAGGTTAATCCCAGTGGCATGTGCCTTTTCTGCAGGACGTATCATAGCCTTGATTTTTATTGTAGAGACAAAGTCTGGTCAAGTTGCCCAGGCTGGTCTTGAACCCCTGCCCTCGGGCAATCCTCTCTCCTTGGTCTCCCAACGTGCCAGGATGACAGGTTTGAGCTACTGCGCCCGCCGAGGGGCCATTTTTAACCCAGCATTTCCCACAGAAGAAACACACTTTCCATTTCCTCTTTCTCTCAACAGATTCTTAACTCCCTCCAGTTCCCTTTCAGGAGGGCTCCTGTTTGTTTTTCTATTAGAGTAAAATCTGGTTCACAAGGCACGCTTACTTCACCTATCCCTGAGCGCTGTTTTTCGAATAAGAAACTCATTCTAGGCTGGGCGCAGTGGCTCACACCTGTAATCTCAGCACTTCGGGAGGCCAGGGCTGGAGGACTGCTTGAGCCCAGGAGTTCAAGACCAGCCTGGGTAATGTGGCAAGACTCCATCTGTATTTCTTTAAATGTATATATTTAAATATGTGTGTGTGGGTATACATATATACATATACATAGAGAGAGAGAGAGACAGACAGAGAGAGAGAGAGAGAGAGAGAGAGAGAGAAACGAATTTTAAAACTGGGAATCAAGATAGCCAAATTTCATGGCGCACTTGTCAGGATCAGGCGTGGTGTTAGGTGCTTTGCGTGGATTCTCTCCTTTAATTCATTCACATTTCCCTTCAGTTAATTCCACTCTGAGCCACTCCCTCTCTGCCTGCCATCCTCCAAGAAGAGACTTGCGCATCTCTTCTCCTAGCCGGTCAGAGGGGAGGGAGCTGAAAATGACTGTAGGCTGTCTCTCCCCGCCAGGGCTCACCCCTCTCTCCTACTGGAAGCAGAAACCCTCAGCGTGCGTTTCCCCTGAGACCTGGGAGAGCTTGATAGATACAAGGAAAGTCAATGAGCCCCAAGCACGTTGAGGGAGCCGTTCTCTGTTCGCCCCTGGGAAGCTGCTACAGGAATTAATATGCATCGCTTTTCCTCTGGCACTCCCTGGGCAACTGACACACGTTATCGCAGGTCCTCCAAGCCACCTGGACCAGATGATCTTCTTGTCCTCATTTCAGAAACGAGGATTCTGTGGCTCAGAGAAGCTCCCTGGACTACATCGATGTGAAGCCTTTCGGGCTCTGAAGTCCAATGCCTTTCTAAGGGACCTTCCTGCTTCACTCATGTAGAACTGAAACTGACCAAGCAACTGACTTTTAAAAAAAGTAATAGGCTTCATACAAGGCCTGTAATCCCAGCACTTTGGGAGGCTGAGGCGGGAGGATTGCTTGGGCCCAGGAGTTCAAGACCAACCTGGGCAACATAGCAAGACCTCGTGCCTACTAAAAAAGATCAAAAAATAAGCTGGGTGTGGTGGTGCGTGCCTGTAGTCCCAGCCACTCAGGAAGCTGAGGTGGATGGATCGCCTGAGCCCAGGAAGCTGAGCCTGCGGTGAGCTGTGATCATGCCACTGTACTCAGGCCTGGGTGACAGAGAGCGACTCTGACTCAATTCTTATTATCGTTATTATTATTAATAGTAACGTGGCCAGACAGTGAATGAGTCCAAAGATGGAATCCAGGAGGAATGGTTAGAAGATAAATATGCCCCAAGACTGTCCCCAGGGTGCCCGGGCAGTCCCCAGTCTTTACTTCCCAGCATAGCACCAACCTTGGCTTTCTTCCAGAGCAGGCTTGCCAGAGAAACAGGACACCCAGGTAAATCTGAACTTCTGATAAACAGGGACTACTGTCTGAGTGTAAGTATGTCCCCAATACTCCATGGGACATACTTACCCTGAATAAAACATCCAGTGCTCATCTGACATTCAGATCGGAGTGTCCTGCGTTTTTATTTGCTGAATCTGGCAACCCCATCCTCCTGCCTGGCTCGGGTCCCCAGTGTCGCTCCAACAGGCATTGCCATGACAGCCTGTGCAGGCCTCCCAAGGCCCCTCTGGCTGCCTCCCCTCACCTCTGCGTGTCCCCTCGCCCCCGCGCTCCCGGGCTCCTTTCTGCTTCCTGGATGCCTCCCGAGGCATCGGTCTCTTGTACTCGCCTTCTTCTTCCTCTTCTTCCCCGGGCCCCTTGTCCTGCTAATTCCTAGGGATCCTTCAGCTCTCCACTGAGTCACTTCTGCCAGGAAGCCCTCCAGGCCTCCTTCCACAGCCCTCCAGCGAAGGGATGGTGAGCCATCTGCACCTTCCAAAGGTGTGCCGACCCCTACCCCCATGCCGGACTGGTGAGCAGAGACCATGACACACTCTCCTGGTGTCCTGACAGCTGGCACCTTTTGCTAGCCACAGGTCAGAAACCAGCAAGTGCGTGCTGACTGAATGAATGAATCAATCAATGAATGCAGACTGTCCCACCCGCCACAGCTTGGTTTCGAATGGGACTCCTTCCTTCCTTCCTTCCATCTTTCGTCACTTTTTCATTGCAGCATCCCTTCCAGCCCCCACCCCCAGCAATTGCGAAAGGCTGGGACTCCATTCGGCAACAGCACTTGGGGTGAGCAGAGAGCACCCCACGTGGAAGGACCACCTGGCTTCTCCGCCCATCTGATCATGCCACATGCACTGCCCAGTGGGCCCAGGTCTGGCTCCAGCCCTGCCGGAAGCTCTCCCCTCCTGGCTAACACCACCTCTGGGCACAACTTTCTGCTCTTGTCCTCCCAAGAGCCCCTTCCGTGAGCCAGCTTGGATTTTCCTGTCCGCTTTGGGTGCGGGGAGACGCCGGTGTCATCCGGCAAGGGGCTCGGGCAGGTGGCAGGGCTTGCAGAACGTCAGCACGTGTGCTGCCCCACGCCCACCACCCAGAGCTAAGCCCACGCGCAGCCTGTCAGCGGGAGAAGGCAGCTCGGAACTTAACCCTTGAGTGGCAGTCAGACGCTGCTTCGCAAAGAGCCGGTGCGTGGCCCGTGTTAACTTTGTCCTCACCTCCACCACACACACACACACACACACACACACACACATACACACTCTCTCTCTCTCTCTCTCCTCCACGCTCTGTTCCCGTGCAAAGCCCTACTTGCCTCCAGCCAGGGCTAGATTCAGAAGATGCCCTCTCAGGGGCCAAGACTCAGATGCAGGAGGGGTGGGGGTGGGAGGAGACGAAGCCCCCAGGGGGTGCTGAGGGCCAGGAAGGAAGCAGGGCAGGGGCAGGCAGAGGTCTGGGGCGGGAGCTGGAGTGGACTCTGAAAGCCCCCTCTGTGGCTCTCCAATCTGACCTTTAGGGACACGGAGCCTAGCTGTTTTTTCACCTCCCGGCCTTCCCGGTCTGATTATGTCAAGACAGCAAACAGAAAAGCACCCTACACTGTCATATTTACTCCGAACATGGAACCCCTCTCCCCCCCACCCCGGAAGGCTAGCAAGCTCTGGGCGTGCAGGGCGCCCGACGCTCCGGCTCCGATCTCCTGGGTTCGGGCTCTGGGAATTCCCAGTCCCGTCCAGGGGTCCAGGATCCTGGAATGATCACCCCCCACCCCACAACCCCCAAGCCCCTTCCACCCCGTCTGGCCTCCAACTTCTGCTGGCTCCGCGCTCCGCCCTGCCCTGCCCTGCCCTGCCCCGCGGATGGGACTCACCCAGGGAGCTTGGGCTCCGGCGACCGCTCCTGGGCCGGGCCAGGTGAGAGGCGGGGGTGGCGTGCAGGTGAGTCCGGGCCCCGGCAGGTACGGCGCGCGCCGCTCCGGAGGCTGAGGCTGTGTAAGAGGGCTGACAGGTTCGAGTCCTTCCCTCCTCCCCTTCCTATGTTAACCACACCCCTGCCTCTCTCCTCCCCACTTCCTTAAAGGGTGGGGTGTGTTGTCTGTGCGCGCGGCTCCAGCCTCCTACCCTCAACTCTGAAACGGACGTCGCTGCCCATTCGCCGGCAGCCTGGGGCCATCCCTGCCATCCCCCGGGCGCCAGTGGGCTCCCCGGGTGTCCACCTTGGTGGGCGGGGGACGCCCGATTCCCACCAGCCCTTCCCCCTCCGCCCCCTCCCCCTGCACCCTCTGGGAGGCCACACTTCTAGGGGTGGTTTCTCCTCCAGCGGGAGACTTACCTGTCCCCTGCTCTCAGCACCTCTGTCCCAGTCTCTCCACTGGCCCACGTGGCCCCAGCCCCTTTTCAGGACAAGGGAGAGCAGGTGAATACCACCAGGTTTTGGCAGAACTGGGGGAGGACCCTGAACACCCAGGAGCCTGAGCTGTGACTGGGCAGGGTCAGAGGGCGGCACAGGAACGGTCAGAGGAGAACCAGGCAGCCTCTTCCTGGGCCCGTCCCCACACGAGCCCCCCCATGCCCAAAGAGGCGGGTCCCCCTCCTTGCTCAGGCCAGCAGGGCAGTGCCAATTGAGGCAGGCCCTCCGGGGCACTTAGCAAGACTTCCTCTCCCTATCCCTGGGAAGCTTCCAGACTTTCCCCTGAGTGGGAGGAGGAGACCTGGACTTGGCATAAGCTCAAAAGCTGGGGTGTACTCGGCATCACCCACACCCTCAAAGTCCCTCCCCACGGCCCTTCGCACGCTTCTTTCTTCTGAGTCCTATGGGGTTGGGTCTGACTCCCAGGGCTGCCCGTTGCACAGTTCAAGGGGATGCCCTCTGCAACGCAGCCCGAGAATGGCGCCCCCTGGAGTTGTGCAGCGTCACGCTGCTCAGTCAAAAGTGAGAGCCAGGCACACAGGACCGATTGATGGCACTCCCTCACCCTCTACCCCTGAGCTCAGGGGACTGGCTATCCCTGGAGATCAGCAGGAAAAGCCAGCCTTTGGGGAGCACGTCTGAGCACCAACCACCATGCTAAGGAAGCGCTCAGCTGACATGATCGCATCGAATTCTTCCCATTTGATGAAAAGAAAATGGAGACTTAGAGTAATGAACAAAGCTAGAAAGTCGGTGCTTCTCGAAGCAAAACTGGTGGACTCTCTGTGACTTTTCCCTGGGCGCCACTCCAGGTCTACCGGAGATCAGAGTCTTTGAAGCTGGGGTCCACCCGGCAGGCAGGGCGGTCACAACCCCTCTTGGGCGCTGGAAGCTTCTTCTACTAAAGCCAACCCCCCACCCCACTCCCTTCATCCTGTTTGCCAGCTTGTCATGCTCCCGTCGCCGCCTTGTCACCTTCAAGGTAATACTGGTGGCTGCACAGTGGTCAGAAGGTGGCCAAGAGGGAGAGCTTGGCGGGGAGTTGGAGAGGCAAGCCAAGTGGGACAGACTGAAGCTGTCAAGGCAGTTGTGGGGATGATGGGGCAACGGGTGACCAACCACACAACAGACATTGCCGGTGGGCATCGGGCAGTGGGCGGCCCTTCCGTATTCTTGCACTTGGCAGTGAGGTGACCGAGGTCGAGTGGCATGAAGGTTAGACACTGGGGTGAGCTGTTCAGGGTCTGTGAGGGGGGTGGGGGGGAGGTGGCTTTGGGAACTTTAGAGCAAAGCCCATCCAGACTGTTTTAAGAAAAGGCACGTTTATGGCTGGGCGCGGTCATCCCAGCACTTTGGGAGGCCAAGGCAAGAGGATTGCCTGAGACAGGGGGTTCGAGACCAGCCTGGGAAATTTGGTGAGACTTCGTCTCTACAATAAATCACAAAAACTAGCCGGGCATGGTAGCGCGCACCTGTAGTTCCAGCTACTTGGAAGGCTGAGGCGGAAGGATCGCCGGAGCCCAGCGGGTCGAGGCTGCGGTGGCCATGAGCGTACCATTCACTCCAGTCTGGGTGACAAGAGTGAGACTCCCAACTCAAAAAAAAAGCGAAGAAAAAGAAAAGGCACGTTTGTGTGTGCTTCCCCTGTGTGGCCACATGTATGAACTACAGTCTTATCTCGCCGGAACCAGTTCTTTCCATGATTCAGGGTCCAGAGGCTGCTGAATTCTTCAGCACTCTTATGGAAGCTCCAAAAACTACCTCCTAGAATCATAGCATCATATGTCTTTCAGTGAAAGAGACCTTGAGAAACTCCCTGAGGTGACCAACTCTGCCTTCAGGTCTTCTTGGGTTCTGTCTAGTGTAGCTCACGAGGAGCTAAGGTGACAGGGTCACATATTTCGTCCTGTCACCTGTCTTTCAAAAAACCTGTCAGAAACGCCTTCAGGCGGCCTAGAATTCCATATAAATGTTCTAAAAGACACTACCCATGGCTCATGGCCGGTCGTGATAATGATCTGTCCTGTGGGGAAAAAGACTGAGCACGTGGACCTTTCCCTTACCCCAGACTCAGGTCTGCAACCATGTGTCCTCTTGCTCCCCCAAAAGACTCCCTTCCAGCCTTCACCATGACGGCCAACAACGGGAGAGTCACCTTTGACTCCCCTTCTCCCTTGTTACTCCACAGCCATGCAATCCTAAATCCTGGTCCCCCCCGCCAAGCATCTTTCCTTTTTTTTTTGGTTGAGTTGGAGTCTCACTCTGTCGCCCAGACTGGAGTGCTGTGGCACGCTCCCGGCCACTGCGGCCTCAACCTGCTGGGCTCCGGTGATCCTTCCGCCTCAGCCTTCCAAGTAGCTGGAACTACAGGTGCGCGCTACCACGCCCAGCTAACTTTCTATTTATTGTGGAGATGAGGTCTCAGCAAGTTGCCCGGGCGGGTCTGAACCCATGGGCTCAGGCAATCCACTCGCCTCAGCCTCCCAAAGTGCTGGGATGACAGGCTGAGCCACAGAGATCGCCTGCATCTTTCCTATTGATGACTTTCTTTGTGGACTCATTGCCCCACTCTGGCCCAGGTGTGTGCTCTCTCTCTGTCTCTCTCTCTCTCTCTCTCTCTCTCTCTTTCTCTCTCTCTCTCCCCTTACTGCAGCCTTACTCCTGGTCTCAAGTGATCCTCCTTCCTCAGCTCCTTGAGTAACTGGGACTATAGGTACGTGCTTCTACACCTGGATCATTTTTTTGTAGAGATGGAGTCTTGCTTTGCTGTTTCCCAGGATGGTCTGAAACTCAGAACCTCAAGCAATCCTCCCTCCTTGGCCTCCCAAAGCGCTGGGATTATAAATGTGAGCTGCTGCACCCAGCCACATTCTCTTTGTTTTATGTTTGAACTCTTGCAAAAGGGATCTCACACCCCCATTCTGGGA
>CAUYQG010251122.1:0-13592 GCA_963574415.1 Tarsius wallacei
AGCGCATGCCTGTAGTTCCAACTACTTGGAAGGCTGAGGCGGAAGGATCGCCGGAGCCCAGCAGGTCAAGGCTGCGGTGGCCGGGAGCGGCCACTGCACTCCAGTCTGGGCGACAGAGTGAGACTCCAACTCAAAAAAAAAGAAAAAGTTCTAACGTGTGCTAAACATGGATGAACCTTGAAGACATTATAGTCAGTGAGATAAGCCAGACACCAAAGGACAAATATTCTTTTATTTCACTTACATGAGGTAACTGGAACGGAATAGTCAAATTTATGAAAAACAGAAAGCAGGGGTGGAGTGGGGTGGGTAATGGGGAATTGTTGCCTAGTTGGTAGGAGTTTGACTTGGGGAGGATGAATGTGTTCTGGAGGTGAATGGTGGTGATGGCTGTGTGGCAAAGTGAATGTACTTAATGCCACTGACCTGAATACTTAAAAATATTTAAAAATGTGGCAGATGGCAAATTTTATGGTATGAGCATGCTACCCAAAGGCAATTCTAGAGTTTGTAAATTTTCAGTACTTATGAGAATCTTGGGAAATAACCTGATTGCTCTTGCCCAGTGAAGAAAAACTTCTCCCGGGAATGGTGTATAAGGTCATACCAGCCTTGCACCAAGATTTTGTCCTGGAACTTATAAAATAACAAGTCCCTCTGGGGAAGATTTGCTGGGGGCAATGGATCTTAGGGGAAACTGCATGATGAAAAACTGACAGGAACTTAGAAACTGGCACTTATCTCCAGCAGTTGCCAGTCACAGTGGATCTGTGGGTTTCCACATTCCTTCTCAGGCACCACTCACTTTTCTGGGAGATCTTCAATCCTTTTTATCCCAAAGGAAAAAGCTCAAAAGAATGGATGTTAAGTCAGGGGAGGCAGGTAAGACTTGTAGATTTCTAGAATGCTAGAGCTAGGAGGAAGCCTAGGAAGCATCCCTAATAAAGCTCTTCATTTGAAAACCCCTGCCCTGCCCTCCAAAAATATCTTGCCTGAAGTCACTAGCTATTGGGAAGCAGAGCAGGGATTAGAAAACAGGGACCCTTTGTTCTAAATTATTTCCACAACAGGTTGCTTTATGGACCCACAATACCCAAATAATTCAATTCCTATTTCAAAGAAGTTCTAAGATATAAACTGAGAGGAGGAACCCTGAGAAAATTAGAATAAACTTAGTTCACATTCTACCTCAGTATAACCATCTTTGCTTAGCGTGACATGCTTTGAATCTAGCACAGGTTAGACATAGATAAATGTTCAATAGGCAGGTTTTAAGAAGCTTCAGACATTTTACTGCAGGCCAACCTGGCAGCCTACTCCACCCCCTAGGCAGATCTCCATCAAATGCAAGACAAGGAGAGCCCAACCTTTCAATTAATAGTTTAGCATAATAATCTCTAAGAAACTTTCAGGTTCCTTGTCAAAGGTGGAAGGTCAAAGATCACCTCTTAGCTGACTGGAATCATAGAAATGATAATAAGATCACCTTTTTGCTAAGGAGCTTTTGGATTGGTCTCTTGCAGGAAAAACCCCTCCCCTTGTCTCCTCCCGTCTAGCCCACCACCATGATAGCAATCATGTGACTAATCCACCCATCTGCCTTCTGTTCATCACCCAACATCAGCACTTGTGTTTACCTGCCCCTTCATGTTGATGTGGAGTAGACCACCACCCAATCACCTTAATGACCTTCCCCCATCAAATGGAAGGATTAAAAGTACTAAACCATGAGCATCCGGCTGCCATTGTCTTGTTAAGCTATGGTGTGGCCATGTGCTCTTTGAGCTATATGACCAGGCCATGTTTCCTGGCTTTGGTCCTCTTCCTTACCTTGGGGAAGTGAATCCTCTCTCTCTCTCTCTCTCTCTCTCTCTCTCTCTCTCTTTCTTATTTAGTTTTTAAATAAATTATATTTTCTAATTTAACTTTTGTGCAATTCTTTGCATCTTTCTTGTGGCACTGGATTGTACACCAGACACCCACACCACTAGTGGGCCTGACCCAACATTCCGGAGACCCTGCTGGGAGTGCACCCTAACAGAATCTATGGCTTTTTTCATCTTATGTCTCTTCTTACCCCTTCTCTAAACATGACCCTCTCCTCAGGCCTGCCCCTGCCTTCCTGCAGTTTTCACTGTTGCTGGAGTGAGTATTCCCAGGTATGGTTCTCATCACACCCATACACCAAGCAAAGGCTCCTGGCTCCTCAGAGCCACTAGGAAAACATGTGAAATTGTTAAGACATTCAAAATCCAAAGTCTGGTCTTCAGTCTTTAAATTGCACTGTGTCCCGGCACAGAATAAAACATGATGGAAGAAAGGATATGGGCAAAGCTCTCTGGGTATTGACAGGGAAGACCCCAGGATATATTGGTTAGCAAAGAACAAGGAAGTGCAGGATATTTACATACTATGCCACTGTTTGTGTATGAAAGGGGGAATAAAACAATTTATTTGTATTTGTTTTTATTTACATAAAGAAATAATAAAAGCATAAGTAGGCAACTTTTTATATTATTCAAACCATGTAAATAAATGTGGTAATTTTTCAAAAATAAAGTAAAATCTGGCCTTATCTACTCTCTTTCTCTCACCCTTTGCCACAAAAACCTTGAGTCCCTGCAGCCTTGGAATTTTCAGTTTCTTGTCATCTCAGCTCTTTCATGAAGTTGACTTCTACTCCAAAGTGCTCTTTTTTTTAACCTGTTAAATTTCTATTTAACTTTTCATGTCTGGCTCAGATGCAACTTCTCCATAAAGTCTTTCTGACCTCCTCAGATGGAGTCCAGTCCTTCTTCCCCTGGGTCCTTACCCCTTTGCTTCTAGTCCTTTACTCCGCTCTCCTGGACATTCTGAAAGTTGAACATCCATGTCCTGGACAGTGGGTCACTGAAGGCAAAGGTGGTGTCTCCAGCCCCTGGCACAGCACTTGCCCAGAGCTCAGTCACATGAAGTATCAATTCACCGCCACAGTTCACAGCGCTGGCTTTACCTGATGATTCTTTTGCAAAAGATCTTATTATTATTTTAGTTGTCTGTGTGTTTTGGATATAAATGACACAAATTGAACAGAATATAAGATCCTACTGGGACTTGAGCTTTTGATGATAGTTTCATAGAGGCCCATAAGGCAGTGTAGCTGGAACTCTTCGTGCCTTCCTGCCTCTCCACGAGACATTCCTGGGTTCTGCCTACCCGCTCCAGACTTGGCCAGAAGACTTTCTCAGGCTCTGCCTGCATTCCTCATCTTCCCACCATTGGTGTCACTTTCCCCAATTCCTATCCAAGCACTCCACTTTCAACTTCTATTTCTTCAGTGTTTGGTTCTGTCTATGCAAATTTTAATTACACATTTTCCAAATGTTTTCTTAGCAATAAGTCTGCATTGTGGTATAAACTGGGAACAACTATTATGCTGGATAGTTCATTAATTTTGCCCCAGGAACTCTTCTTTTTAATCTCTGAAATCATGTGCTTCAAGTCTTTATCCTGTTAGATTGTATCAATCCTGGTATAGGCTCTGTTAGATTAGAAATGGCTCTCTCTGAAATGACAAATGTCTTCTATCTTACCTCCTGCCTGTCTATTAAGGAATTAGGTCTTTATTTTAGTATTTAATCTATTTTCTATCCTGTAGGTCTTTCCTCTATATGGATTTAACAAAAGCAGAAATGAAAAGCCGAACCACTATTGCTCTAACAGGATATTTGTTGCTTATAATCCAAAAGGAATTTGTGACATCATGCATATCATAAATGTTTAGGTCAAAAAAGCTTCCATTTGTTTAGGCCTTGGCAGATTAGGTGTTCATTAAACTCCCACTAGGTGCCCTCTTCCAATCCATTATTTAACATATCAGAATTCTGGTAAACAAAAGGAAAAAAATCAAAACATGGCACCTTAATTCGATATGGATCTATAACTCCTTGCACTGTGCCCGGTTTTTTTGTTTGGATTAGCATTGTGATTCCTAGTGGAAGACTATCACTATTCAGTTATGAACAGGCTGGGACAAAAATGAAAACGGTTTCCTTTTCCACTTGCTGTGAGAGGAAAGGGGAGGTGACCCCAGCTACTGAATGTACATCAGACAACCCGATGGCAGCCACCTTCACCATATCCATCAGTGTCCCAAGTGAGTCTGGGAGCCTAGACACTACAATTGAAACTTGAGTTTAGAGGAAAAATGCATCCTTGTTATTTATCTTTTCCTGAGTACCTCATCAGTATCTCTGGGCTTAGCACCGGGACCATTTCCAGGATTCAAAGACTTATTTCCTTACTGTATTTGGGCAAAAGGAAGGGTACATTTACCACTGACATATTTATAAAGATTGTTGAAAGTGTGTGTGTGTGTGTGTGTGTGTGTGTGTGTGTGTGTGTGTGTGTAAACACACGTGTAGAGATGTGAAACATACCCATGAACTACTATGGCTAGAGGTTCTTTTTTTCCTTGTTTCTCTCCATTTCAATAGCTTTGGGGGTACAAATAATTTTTGGTTACATGGATGCATTGTATGTGAAGAAGTCTGGACTTTAAGGGAATCCACCACCCCCACCAGTGCACACTGTATCTGATTGGTTATTTTTCATTCCTTTCCTCTTTCCCCCTCCCCCTTCTGCATCTCAGATGTCCATTATACTAGTCTCTATGCCTTTGCTGATCCTCAGTCTAGCTTTAATTATAAGTGAGAACATTAAGTGCTTGGTTTTCTGTTCCTACATTAGTTCACTTAGGATGATGTTCTCCAGTTCCAGTCATATTGCTGCAAAAAACACTTAATTCTTTTTGATGGTTGAATAGTATTCCACGCTGTGTGTGTGAGTGTATGTGTGTGTGTGTCTGTGTGTGTGTATAATATATATAATTGTCATTGTTCACTGATCTGTTGGTGGGCATTTAGGTTGATTCCACATCTTTGCAATTGTGAACTGTGTTATCATGAACATGTGAGTGCAGGTATCTTTTTTTGTTATAATGACCTTTGTTCCTTTGGGTACAAACCAATTAGTGGGATTACTGGACCAAATGGTAGATCTCCATACTGATTTTCATAGAGGCTGTACTAAATTGTACTCTGACCAACAATATATAAGCATTTCCTTTTCACTGCATCCATGCCAGCATTTACTGTCTTTTGATTTTTCAATCATGGCCAGTCTGACTGATGTAAGGTATTATCACACTGTGGTTTTAATTTGCATTTCCCTAATGATGAGTAAGGTTGAGTATTTTTTCATGTTTGTTGATCTTTTGTATATATTCTTTTGAGAAATGCCTGTTCATGTCATTTGCCCACTTTTTAATGGGGTCATTTGCTGTTTTCTTATTGATTTGTTTGAATTCTTTGCAGATTCTGGATATTAGTCTTTTGTCAGATGTATAGTTTGCAAATATCTTCTCTCATTTTGTTGATTTTCTGCTTGCTCTATTGATATTTCTTTTGCTGTGCAGAAGTTTTCTTGTTTAAGTTGCACTTATTTATTTTTATTATTGTCAAATTTGCTTTTGAAGTTTTAACCATAAATTATTTGCCTAGGCCAATGTCTAGAAGAGTTTTTCCTAGCTTTTCTTCTAGGATTTTTATAATTTCAAGTCTGACATTTAAGTCTTTAATCCATCTTGAGTTGATTTTTGTATATGATGAGAGATAAGGGCCAAGTTTCTTTTTTTGTATGTATGTACCCAATTTTCCCAACATCATTTGCTGAATAAGGTATCCTTTCCCTAGTGTATGCGTTTTTCTGCTTTGTCAAAGATCAGTTTGTCATAAGTATTTAGGTTTATTTCTGGAATGTCTATTCTCTTCCATCGGTCCATGTGCTGGTCATGAACCAGTACCATGCTGTTTTGATTACTATAGCCTTGTAGTATAATTTAAAGTTGGGTAAAAGGATACCTCTAGCATTGTTCTTTTTGTTTTTGATTACTTTGGCTATTCTTGCTCTTTTTGGTTTTGTATGAAATTTTAGAATCTTTTTTTCTAATTCTGTGAAAAATGATGGTTGTTGTTTGATAGAGATTGCATTGCATGTGTAAATTACTTTGGCGATATGGTCATTTTAAAAATGTTGATTCTTCCAATCACGAACATGAAATGGTTCTGTATTTGTTTTTGTCCTTAACACTTTTTTAAATCAGTGATTTGTAATTCTCCTTGTAGGGATTTTTCACCTCCTCAGTTAAATATGTTCTTAGGCATTTCAGCTTTTTGGCTGCTATTGTAAGTAGAATTGTGCTTTTTATTTTAATATCAGCTTGTTTGCTACTGATATATAGCAGTGCTATTGATTTATGTGTGTTGATTTTGTATTCTGAAACTTTACCAAACTCAATTATCAAGCCCAGGAGTCTTTTGAAGGAGTCTTTAGAGTTCTCTAGATATAGAATCATATCATTGGCATACATACAGAGGTAATTTGATTTCTTTTTTTCCAGTTTGGATATGACTTATTTCTTTATCTTACCTGATTGCTCTGTCTAGAACTGCCAGTACTATGTTAAATAGGAGTGGTGAAAGTGGGTATTCTTGCTTTGTTTCAGTTCTGAGGGCAAATGCCTTCAACTTTTCTCCATTCAGGATGACATTGGCTATGGGTTTGTCATATATTGCTTTTATTATTTTTAGTAAAATTTCTTCTATGCCTATTTTGATGAGTTTTTATCAAGAAAGAATGCTAGAGTTTGTCAAATGCTTTTTCTGCATCTATTGAAATGATCATATGATTTTTGTTTTTAATTCTATTTGTGTGGTGGATCACATTTATTGACTTCTGTATGTTGAACTATCCTTTCAGTGCAGGGATACAACCCACCTGATCATGGTGGATTTTTTAAAATGTGTTTTTGAATTTGGTTTGCAACTATGTTGTTGATTTCTGCATCCATGTTCATCAGAGATACTCATCTATAGTATTCTTTTCTTGTCTTTTCCTGGTTTTGGTATTAGGGTGAAACTGGCTTAGTAGAATTAGTTAGGGAGAGATTTAACCTCTTCAATCTTATGGAATAGCTTCAGTAAAATTGGTACTGGCTATTCTATGAAAGGCTGGTAGAATATGGCTGTGCTTCTGTCAGGTCCTGTATTTGTGGTGGTGGTGTTGTTCAGAGTCGTTTAATTACTGTTTCAATCTCACTACTTATTATTGGTCTGTTCAGGGTTTCCATTTCTTCCTGAGTCATGCTTGAGGGACTGTGTGTTTCCAATAATTTATTCATGTTCTTTAGATTGTCTATTTTGTTTGCATAGAGGAGTTCAAAATAATCTTGGATGATATTTTGTATTTCTGTTATATTACTTGTAATGTCTCCACTTTCATTTCTGATTGAGTTAATTTTTTAAATATTTTTTCTCTTTTTATTTTGTAATTAATCTAGCTAGTGGTCTATTAATTTTGTTTATCTTTTCAAAAAGCCAGATTTTTCTAGCTCCTTGAGATGTGATGTTAGGTTGTCAACATGTGATCTTTTAATCTAATTAATGTAGGCCTTAAGTGCTATAAATTGTCCTCTGAGCACAGATTTGGCTGTGTCTACGAGGTTTTCATAACTTGTTTTGTTTTGTCATTCATTTAGAGGAATTTTTAAATTTCCATCTTGATTTCATTGTTTACTCAAGGATCATTCAGGAGTAGATTGTTTAATGACCATGCTTTTGTTTAGTTTCATGAGTTCTTCTTGGAGTTAATTTCTAGTTTTTAATTTCACTGTAGTCTGAGGAAGTGCTTGATATGATTTAGATTTTTTTTGAATTTATTGAAACTTGATTTGTGGTCTATCATATGGTCTGTCTTGGAGAATGTTCCTTGTGCTGATGAGAAATATGTATATTCTATAGTTTTGTGATGGAATGTTCTATAGATGTCTGCTAGGGACATTTGTTTAACTCCAATGTTTCTTTGTTGACTTTCTGCTTTGATAATACGTCATTGCTGTCAGTGGAGTGGAATCTTCCATTATCATTGTACTGTTATCTATCTCTTTTCTTAGATCTAGTCTAATTTGTTTACAAAGCTGTGAGCTCTGGTGTTAGGTGCACATATATTTAAAATTGTTATATCTTCTTGTTGTATTGATTTCTCTATTATCTTTATATAATAACCAACTCTATGTCTTTTTACTGTTGTTGATTTAACATCCGTTTTGTCTGATATAAGAATGGCTACTCCTGCTCATTTTTCTGTTTCCATTTGTATGGCATATTTTTTCCCACCCCCTTACCTTGAGTCTATAAGAGTCTGTATGTTAAGTGGATCTCTTGAAGGCCGCAGATATTTGAATTATGTTTTTTGACCCATTCTGCCAATCTATATCTTTTAAGTGAATCATTGAGACTGTTTACATTCAGGGTTAATAATGATATGTAACGCAGTTTTCCATTCATCATGCTGGTTGTTACTTGGTTGCTTTTTTTTTTTCCTATTGTGCTGGTGTTCTAAAAGCCCTGTGAGCTTTATGATTTCCAGTGTTTTCCTACTGGTGTATTTTGACTTTTTGTTTCAATATTACCCATTGATAGAGGTTCTTTTTAATGTTGGGCATGACTGAGGCCTCTTGTTAGTTTTTTCCCCTCTTTTCTTTTCCTTATTAAACATTTACCAAGCACTTAGTATAGAATATATACATGAACACAGTGTTAGACTCATCTTCTCAAGTTCCTTGGGTCAAAGTTTCTACATCCAATTATCAAAAAGACTTTGATGACATTGAGTAATCACTTGAAGTTTTTAAATCAAGCTAGCTCATCTCTGTCAGATGTTACCTGGTGCTTATGTCCAAACTTGACCTTGTATAGGTAAAATTTAAGCAGTTTCCTGCCAGTATTCTGGACTCTAGCATTAAGTCACTGCTATAGAGACTGAACCTACTTCATCACCAGCTCTGTCCTGAGATTCCTATATTTTATTTGTTCAAGTTTTGGTGAACTGTTCAGTAAATCTTTCTTTTTGGAATAAAACTTTGTTTACTTCTTGTCTTTGCCTCCTGAGTACTTAAGGTTGTAGTTTGAATCACTGCCCAGGACTTGATGCACATTTAAAAGTTATCATTTATTTTCTTGAATTCTGTTGATCTTGTATTCTTGTAGAGCTGTTTAGGAAAATGAGTGAGTTGTGATTAAGCAGAGTAGGAAATTGAGTCATATTATGAAACTGTGCTAGTTTTTCTATTGTACCTCAAGCTGCAAAAGTTAGGGCTACAGTGCATGATAACTTTTATTACAGTATATTGTTATAATTTATTATGAATTGTTCTATTTTATTATTAGTTATTGTTAATCTCTTCCTGTGTCTACTTTATAAATTAAACTTCATCATAGGTATGTATGTATAGGAAAAAACATAGTATATAGATGGTTTGGGACCATGCAAGTTTTGAAGCATCCATGGGGACCTGGAACGTATCCAAGACTCTGGCTAAGGGAGGCCACTGTATGAAGCCTTTCCTATCACCATCACAAATAGCCATGATTACACACTCAATGGCTCATATGTCTTTGACTTGAACTCTCATCCAGAGCACTTTAAAAACAAAATACTTGGATGCCTATTGACTTCTTTTCCACCCTGTAGCAAGGACCATGGAAGAAGGACAAACTTTTAAGACACAGTTTTGTAAGAGAGACTTGTATCAATAGATGGAAGCCAGGTTTTGTAATCATGCAAAAAGGTAATGTGAAAATAAACTTGGGGTCAAGTAAATGCTCCTAGGCTATCAAACCAGTAGGAGGCTAGTCTGGTTCATATTTGCATGTCCAATACAATATTATTTCTTCTTAGCTACTTTTTTTAAAGCCTAACATTTTAATACTGTTTATGAGGTTTTATAACCTGATTCTGGCAGCCATTATAGAAACTAAAAAAGCCTACTGTAACCTGGATGCCATTGATAGACTGTCATGCTTACTTCAAAGGAGCTCGTAGAACTGCTATGCTCTGTGCTGGGCAAGACCATCTGAAGTGGCACCGTGAACTGAGTCACTACTTTGGAGTTGTTTGGAAACACTTTGCCTCATGGGAAAGGGAGGTGATGATAGTTGACTTAAGTGTCCTGATGGGATGGACATGCACCTCTTGTTACTCATGTTACAGTCTGAGTTTTTGCCCAGGGCTTATACTTGCTCTGTCCTTTCTCAATGCTTTTCACAATCGTTGATGCTAGTATCTTGGAAGTCCTGGAGTTGATACCTGTGACCAGTGGACTGAGGAATGAAGGGGAATTGAGTATTAATGCAGCTTGTGATCATCAAAATGTTTGTTCGTCTATCAAGGACAGAAGGATCCTAAAGGTTCCTCTCACACTGCTAAATACTTGGAGATGCCTTCCAGATCTTCTCATTCCAGAGGCCAATTTGATGAGTCTGCCCTAGCCTCTCCTCTACCCCCCCACCCCCCACACACCTAGGACCTGTGGTAGTGTTGCTCTTTAAAATATTGGTGAAGCATTGTGAGTTATTTCAAATCTTTCAAAAAGGAAATATTTTAAATGTTTTAAGTGGTGCTGAGGATCAAGTAGCTTTACTTTTCACTTGAATTATTACAACCTCACTGATCATGCTCAAAACCTTAAAAACTCAAGACAAAGGGAAAATAATTTGTGCAACAATATTTACTGAGTTGGATCCTTATGATACAGTACCAGAAATGGTATGCAATAATTTTTAACATGTTTTGTTCGTTTGTTACAATCTTGGGAACGTCTTCTTGAGTTAGGTCTCAAGTTAAAGCAGCTGTTGAAGTCATATAATGATAAAATTGGAAAGGATAATTAAGATTATCTAATCCATCCTCTTATCTAGTATAATAATCTTCTCTACAGAAAATCTAATAGCTAATCTCTGCCTATGGGTTTCAATATGGAATCGCTGACTTTACACTCTCGTAGTTTTTATTTATATTTCAAAAACCTCTCAATATGAATTCTAAATCCAAGTCTATTATTACTTCTTTGTGATATTGCTCCAAACATTTAAACAATAGCTCCTTGATTTATCTTGTTGCCAGGCTAACGTCACGAAATTTATTAGCTCTCTCTCATGTGATCCTTTGAAAATCTGCACACCCTTTTTAATATGAGTTTGTTATGAATTAAATATGACCACACATTCTTTGCAATTACTTCCACCAAGGAGTAGGATCTGTTCTTCTTCCCTCAGATGCGGGCTGTTTCTATGGCTTGATCTGATTAAAAGAATGCGGCAGAAGAGACACTGCATATCTTTGGAGGCTAAGCATTAGGGCATCCACAATTTCAGTTTTCATATGTTGGAATGCACTTTCTTGGAACTCGTGAATTATGCAGACCGCTTGCAGATGGCCCCTGCGGAGCTCCTAGCTAAAGGAGCTCTGACCACAAACACCAGGATTCTGACTCTCCAGCCATCCCAGTGTCCTGTCAACACTGACCAGCGGAGCAGAAGATGCATATGGTAATTCCAAAGAGTCATGAGAAATAATACACTGTGCTTGTTTTGAGTCTCTAAGCTGAGAGACCTGGGTTGCAAATGGTCTCACAGCGTTGGGTTTAGCTCTAAACAAGATGTATTACTATGGCAAGTCACCTGTCAAATAAAATTTTTTTTCTTCTCTGATTTTGATGATACATTTGTGTAATTCCAGTAGATTTTTGCAGTTCTGTTTTCATAACCTGAGATACTGAAAATGACTTCTGAGACTAGAGTTGTTGATGCTCAGGCAGACTTAAAAAGAAAGATTATTGAAATTGGATTTGTGAGTTGTTCCTCAGGTCCTTCTTCCGGCAATCAAGGAATGAATCCAGGGTTTTTCTAGACTCAGTGGATGGCAACCATTATTTCAATAGTATAGTACCTAGCTGTAAACCTTCCTGACCATGTCAGTGTCTGGCAAATGCTCAAGGCACTAATTTCTGTAAGCATTATGCAAACTAACTCATCACTCATAATACTTCCAGAAGGCAGCGCATTTTGTCCACCCAGCTATAAAACTGTTGATAAAACTAAGTCCCAGAGAGGCAGGTGGCCTCCCCAGAGGAGGGACGGGGCCATGAATTCAGCGAGGAAACTCCAGCCTGTGCCCTTTCTCACTGAGGTGAGGGTACCCAAGGCACAAAAGAACCTCAGCCCTAGAAATATGGGAAGCCCAGTCAGTGGGACAAACATTCACCTTGGTAGAAAGGCTACCCCACCCTGCACTGCTGGTCAAGAGAATCAGTGTGTGGATGTGTAGAAATGGGGAAGTGGCTTACAGCCAAGGCTCTGGGCACGGACCTATAACTTGGCAGAGTGCAGCATGAACTTTTGAGTCTCCTCTTATGTTGCACCCACATTGTGGATATGCTCAGATATATTTCTTGTATGATTGGGTGAATAAACGCAGAGACACAATGCAGCAATTAATCTCACCTGGGCTGACTAAACTGTCTCCCACTAGCCCAGCGACAGGATGGGGGTTGTTAGCAGAGGCGTTTCCCTTTGAAAGGCAAGTTGCAACTTCAAAAGACTCGCCACCCCCACCAGGCAGGTCTTTATTTAGAAAAAGCCAAATGGCTGAAGACTGGCTATTCAATGGAAATGCAAAAGAAGTAACTAATTCACAAATTTATCAAAACCCCTCTTCTGAGTTAACGGTTTACAACCAGGCAGTTCCCGATAAACCATTTGTTCTTTGAAAAATCTGATTTTTGCTAAATACAACCTTGTAAGATTCTAAAGGAAATATGTAATCACTCAACACGACCCCCTCCCACACCTAAACAAGGGTATAAGACCCCAGTTCTCCGGTTCTGGGGTGCTCTATTTGGACGCTTTAGTCTCTTGAGCCCGCTGTGCTAGCCAGCGTAAATAAAGTGCCACTTCCTCCAACAGCCTCGGTGTCACGGTCTCTCTATTTTTCCTGCAACATATTTCTGGTGCCTTGGCCGGGAAAAAGGGGGAGCTCGGAGACAGTGTGTTCCACCTCCTTTGTCATCCGGGTGCGATCCCCGGGGCAATGGGAGAGGCAATCTCACCTGGCGCGCAACGGACCTCTTGATCCATAGGAGGGAGGCCCCTCCCGGCGCACTGAGGCTCAGACCGCGAAAGCACAACAGGAACCCAAGAGGCAAGGAACTGGCATAGGAGCACCACCCAACGGAAAGGGTAAGAACAAGGGCCCTTGCATAGACCTGCCAGTAGGTGGCAGAAGGGGAGCTTGATCACCTCCCAGGGTCTGGGAGTAGTCTCCAGCCTGAAGGAAAGGGCTGAAAGGCAGTGAAGGAAAGCTGCTTCGAGGCGAAACCATCGACCCCCTAGGACTTGAGTGGAGGGTTGGAGAATGTGCTGTGTGAATGCGTGTGAATGAGACGGACAGCGGAAGGGTTCCGACCTGACCAAAGGGCCGAAGTGAGTGTTGAGTCCCGATCTAAGCCGGTGGCGACCTCATACAGCTGAAGGCAGCCCCAACCCCGTAATAGGGTTGGTCCGGGTTGGGGGTTTGTAACAACCTACCAATTGCTAAGAGGTGTCTGAAATATCTCCACGAGGAGTACGGCTGGAGGAAGACGAAGCGGCTGTTTCATCCCATACCCCTCGATCCCTGATTTCCCTCATTTGTGTGTGCTTGTTGTCTGCTAGGGG
>CAUYQG010251127.1:0-10716 GCA_963574415.1 Tarsius wallacei
CTCTACCAAAAAAAAAAAAAAAAAAAGAAAAAATTAACTGGGCATGATGGTGCACACTTGTAGTCCTAGCCATTCAGGAAGCCAAGATGGAAAGATTACCTGAGCCCAGGATGTCAAGGCTGCGGTGAGCCGTGATCAACGTGAGCATGCCACTGCACTCCAGTCTGGGCAACAGAGTGAGACTCCAACTCAAAAATAAGAGAAAAAGAAAAAAGAAAAAAGAAATAAATATAAGGATCAAAGGCGAGAATATTAAAAGTTTGTTGTAATGACCACCAGTTTATTTTTCCACGAAAAAAAAAGGACACTGGAAAATTTGGAGTTCAGCCCTTCCGTTCTGGCAGCTGCTTGTTCTCGTTAAGTTCCTCTAAACACTTGATCACTGGGAACCTCCTGTTTCTAAGAAGGGCATATGCATTTCCTGATGAGTTAGTTTCACATTTCAGGTTTGGGAAGCTGAAAGGGTCAATTGAGGCAAGGTGGGCTGGTGCCACGGGAATAATGCAAGATTGCAACCAAGTAAGAAAGCAGAAAGAAGTAAAGTTTATTATTCACCTTTCACAGATTGAAAAGGGGGCTGACATTCAGGCAAGTGTGGCCCCAAAGGGCCAGGAACTGGGTGTATTTAAGGACCTTTAGGGGTAGGGGAATTTTGAGTGTCCAGGGCTGCGGGTCTTTGATGTTGATTGTAGTCACGTGAGTCTTAGATCTCGAGGTTGCCAGACATTAGCATCTCATGCCCTCAGGTGGTGGGCTAGATGGGAGGATACAAGGGGAGGGGGTTTTCCTGTAAGAAATTTTGTCAGACATTTGCATTCCAAATGATAAAAATGTGGTCTATTAATCATTTCTATGGCTCTGTCCTTGTCTTACATCTGATAGAAATTTGAGGAGGGTGTGGGGTAGGCTGCTGTTTGGCTTAGATTCAAAGCATGTCAGGGGTAAAGCCTAAGCAAAAATATGCAGACTACGCTAAACTAAGTTTATTTTAGGTTTCTATAGGTACCTCTTTGACTCAGACTTGCCCTTCTAATTACATAAATTAATAGTGTTATTTGTATCATTATTTAAAGCTTTCTAAAGAACTGACAATCTAACTTTTTTTTTTTTTGAGTTGGAGTCTCACTCTGTTGCCCAGACTGGAGTGCAATGGCACGCTCCCGGCCACCGCAGCCTCAACTTGCTGGGCTCCAGCGATCCTTCTGCCTCAGCCTTCCAAGTAGCGGGAACTACAGGCATGCACCACCACGCCCGGCTAATTTTTTGATGTATTGTAGAGATGAGGTCTCGCCAAGTTGCCCAGGCAGGTCTCAAACCCGCGGCTCAGGCAATCCACTCACCTCGGCCTCCCAAAGCATGGGATGACAGGCTGAGCCACCAATCCCGGCTGACAATCTAACATTTTACTGGGTGAGGCAGGTTATCCTCTCTAGTTAACAGAAGGGAAAAATAAAGCAAGAGAAGTTTTGAACTTGTCAGAAATTAACAACTAGAAAATGGTGGGACTGGGATTTGAACCCATGCAGCGAGACTCCAGGATCTACACTCTCAACAGGTAGCTCTGCAGCCCCTTCTCAGGGGGCTTTGAATTTGATTCGGGGCACAGGTCACCATCAGTGAGCATGAGCTGATGACTCATGGTGTGACCGATACTGTGAAGAACAAGCACGCCATGATCACTGCCTTTACCATGGTGTCACCTTAACGAACACCCACTCTGCGCCAGGCTCTTATTCTACAAGACTCTAACGGAAGTAGGTATTTTGATCCTCATTTTCCTGTTGAGTCATTGAACCTCAAAGAGGTTAAGTAACGTTCCCTTGGTCACACAGCTGGTTAATGGTGAATCCAGCTTGCAAATCCACCTGGTACTAACTCCCAATACCAGTTCTTTCTGCTGTGGGTGCCATTAATTTACAGAAGATGCTAAAGGTGACAAGACCAGACTTTCCTGGAGCGTTTCCTGTCAACCCCAGGGACTGTCAGAGTACCAGCTGGCTTTCCTTTAAGAGAACATTCGAAAGTCATAGAATTTCTAACTCTAACATGAAGACTTCTGTCCAGCATTGACTTCTTCCATATCCTAGTATTGGCGGGATCTCTGCTTTTTCAAGACAGTTTAAGCAGAGACTCTGAGCTCATCTGAGTATTTCTCGCTGGTGCCAGGTGGCAGGCATGTCTCAGTGGATGTGCTGAGTGGGGCACTCCACTTAGACCTGCTGGGCAGCAGGTCTGTGTGCTCCTTGTGGGGCTATGGAGACCCCATGGGTCTGAAGAACCCTTGGGCTTCCCAGTCATGACACAGAGAGAGGACAGCTTCAGTTTGAAGAAGGCTTGACCAGGCAGCTTACACCAAGAGGCAATGAAGCAAATACAAAATGAGACGTTTTCATTATCAGCATCATAGAAGCCAAACAGAACAGAAGGCAACAGATGACAGTGCCCATTCCTCCTCCCACAGAGTTGTTCCTCCTGGACGAACTTGCTATTGACAATTCCCTTGCTGTGCATCCAGACATTTAAATAGATTTCAAGGTGAATGTGGGACTGTATATCCTATTTCTCTGGTTTAGGAGAAAATTTCTATACACAAGTTTAAAGACTATCCCTTCTGAACAAGGCTAGAGAGCTATTTATCCATGTCTTTCCAATGGACTTTCTAGAATGAATTTTTCATTAGAGAGAGGCATTTGCTTTGCAGTCTGCCATCCCCTTTAGTTCTTACTTTGATATCTCGGAAGTTGAATTTCTTTCTGTATTTTTTGTGGGCATAGGGAGAGTGTCCAAATATCTACCTTGGGGGATATTTGACTGGAAGGCTAAAAAAAGGCAGAGAGCTCTGCCGAAGGTGTTCATATCTGAACAGATGGAGGGGAAGGGGTTCATAACATTGGAAAAAGTTGATCAGGATTTAATGCCTAATATTGTTTGAACTGTCAAATATCAAAGAAATTTAAATGGCACAAATTTGGATTCAGAATTGAGCACTGTGTATAAATGGAAGCTGTTGTTTTTGGTGGATAGTTCTGCATGGTCTCTTGCATTTCTGTATGTCTTGCTTGTACAGGTATTAATTGCCCTTAATTTGGATTAGGTATTCAAGAATGCTTATGGCTGGCAGCAGTGGCTCAAGCCTGTAATCCTAGCACTTTGGGAGGCCAAGGCAAATGGATTGCCTGAGCCCGCGGGTTTGAGACTCACCCGGGCAACTTGGTGAGACCTCGTCTCTACAATAAATAAAAAATTAGCCGGGTGTGGTAGTGCATGCCTGTAGTTCTGGCTACTTGGAAGGCTGAGGCAAAAGGATTGCATGACCCAGCAGGTTGAGGCTGCAGTGGTCATGAGCATGCCACTGCACTCCAGTCTGGGTGACACAGTGAGACTCCAACTCAAAAAAAAAAAGAATGCTTATGTAGCAGACAGCCTTGGAAAATTGAGAGTGTCCCCTTCTGGAGCAAAAGACAGGTTTGTTTATTGTCCAGTATGATAAAGATAGTGTTTTCTTCTGGGGCAAAAGTCAGGCAAGTTGCCTGCACATTATAAAGGACTTGAGTTCCCTAAGCTTGATGTTTCCCTTCTGCAAGGTCCCCTAGGAAGTGCACAGGCATCACAGAACCCTCTCTGTATGTGGGTAATGGGGTCAAGGAAGTGGCTCAGATGCTGACACTTTGGCTACCACTATTACTGTGAGTCATGAAGTCCTCTGTTTCTGACCCAGGCATCTCCTGTCTTCTGCCAGTATCCATGAAATTGTGCCATGCTAAATGGTTGGCTTGCAAATAGGGTACAATCTGAGACCCTTTATAGTTCTTGACTATGATATATAGAACAACAAGAAACATCGGTCACAGCGATTTTGTGATTAAAAATATGTATTCTTCAGATAACCAAGAAGCCCAAGTCACAGGGAAGTACCAATGAGATAAGAGTAAATGCTCATATAATAAACTTACAACCTTTAAATTCAGTGTCTCCTGTAAAACTGAGAAGTACAAGTACAATTTCTAGAAGACCAGGCCTCTGTGTTGCCATCCTGTTGGGGTACCAGGTTGAGTCCAGCTGACAGGATGGGAGGTTTCAGATTTCTGGAAACTATTAGAGGGATGTCTGTAGGTGGATAAGGAGTTTGAAATGAGCGTGAGTCAGCATCTGTATGGTATATGAAATCCGAAGCAAAGTAAGACCAATTGCTGTTAGTTAAACTGATAATTCATGAACACATTGAGGACTCCAGAAAGGTCTTATTTATGATGGTGATATCTATTGATATTTATTGTATTAGAAATTGAAACTGAGAAAGTAAAATACATCTATTGGGCAACCTCTTCGGGTCCCCTCCCACTGTGGGAGCTTCTCTGTCCTCTCAATAAATCCTGCTTTCTAAAAAAAAAAAAAACTACATCTATTAATTTATTTAAAATAACAGTCATAAAACAATTATATATTAGCATCAATAATTTTTATAAAGATGACTATATTTTCCAGAACAAAAAATAACTACTGTTATTTGTGATTTTGATAATCTCTTTAATGTCTGGCTTGAAAGAAGGCAGCTGAATTCTCATACTTGCTTCTTCACTCGGTCTACTGTGGTATCCTAAGTCATGTAACCTCTGGAAAAAACCATCAAGAGATGAGACTGAGAGTGAAGAAGGCAAAGAACATACTCAGATTTGTATGAAAGTAGCTTTGACTGTATAGACGCCTTAAGAGTATCTTGAGGACTCCTGGGGCCCCTGAAACACACTCTGAGATACAAAATAAAACAAGTATGTGGGGCTGAAAACAAATAAACCACTAGTCTAGAAAACAGCATTGCATTGATTGTATGGTATGAATGCCACACGTTTAATTGCTGAGATTCCTAGTAGACGTTTCAGAAAGAGCCCCTTAATTTTATTTCCTTTTGTTATTAGGAAACCAAGGAATTTCTAGCAGAGAGGCCCATTAGCATGCTGTCAGATGCTCTGGGAATAGTTAGGTTCTCTACTTGAGAGGATTTTATTTAAGGCTCTAGGAATGTGGTGTTTTTGATAACATTTCAAAATAACCTCTTTTATTCCTAGGACTCAGGGATTAATGCCTCATTTAGCAGAACAGAGGGCATGAAATATATGGAAAGAAGTGTTGACTTTGGAGTCTAAGCAACCCGGGCTTGAATATAAGCACGTGATGATAATTGAGCAAACTTAGGCAGGTTATTTAGCCCCTTTCGGCCTCAGTTTATCAGCAACCTGGGAGTAAGATGAATCCTGGGTATGATGGGAGGATTCTCATCATCCAAAAAGTCTGGATCCAGGAGGGCACAGGCAGAAATCCCAACTGTGTCTTCCACTGAGATTGGTAGGGCCTTGGGAGTCATCACAATGTCACCAGCTTCTGCTAAAACACACCCAGCACCAGAAATGCTCTGCTTCTCCAGAGAGCTACCCCATTTCAGAAAGGTCCAGTGACCAGAGCATTTTGGGAGCTAAAACCTCTCTTTGTCGTCTCACATTGGTTCCTGCTCCCTCCTCGGAGTGCTAATTGTCTTTCATGTGACAGCCCTTCCAACATTTGGACAGCTCTCCTGTCCCGCTTCACGTCTTTTCTCAGACTAAACATTGTCACAGATTCCAGTGGGCTCATGCATGAGGTTTTAGCCCTGTTTTCCTTTGGACACAAAGAGGATTGAGTTCTGGACGTCAGAGAATCAGGTCAGGCCCAAATCACAAAACACGTATACTTTCCTTTCTACCTTTTGGTGTTTTTGTGGGGTTAGTTTACCATACCTGGGTGTACACGTCACTCCTGTGTTGTGCCAGGGCCTTCTGAAGGCTCTTGTTTGCTTGTTATGTCGTCTACCCATGATAGTAATTGTTGCATGGATCGGTTGCCAGCTGAGCAAACAGCCATGTGCAGAAAGCAGTATCATGTTGGGTACCATGACGTCGACTTCCAGATTTAGCACGGTGAGTGAAATAGACCTTTGCTGCTTAAGAAGGGCCTGAGCTCATCTGAAAACCTGGTGAGTCACGTCTCTCTCTCCAATGTTCATATAGTGTCGCTTTCAGGCAAGCCGTGGCCTTTGCCCCAGATTGTAGTGAAAATGCTGACATTCTCCTGGTGCTGTCGTTTCACAATCTTTAGTTTTTAGTGTCTCAGAGGTCAGAGTGCTGGGGGTTATTAGTCATCTCTAGCACTTTTCCCATTTCTGGCCCAGGGAGCTGCAGGAATTTCCCCTTTTAAAGTTCTCCCCTTTTGCATTTTGAAATCGCAAACTGGAGAAGACATACAGGCAGTTTCAGGTGCAACATCTTTTTTTCCAACTTCAAAAAGTCCCGGGAGTTTCATTCATGGCTCCCCTACCTTTTAACCCTCCTAACTGGAAGTCAGAATGGAACTCTTTGTGGTCCCTGCTGGGGATGGCATCTTTGGTTGACCTTTGAGTATCGTGGGTTTGGGAGAACAAAGCTTCCTGTTTGGGGTTTGAACGAGGTCACCTAGTTCATTAGGGAGCTTCCTGTGCTTGTGACCCTTCTGAGTCTGTAGCCTGCTGTGCCCCGGGGTGGGGAGGGGGGCAGGATGTTCTGGTTCCCAGGGTTAGTGGCGGGATTTAGCCACCTGACAGAACTAGCCTGCTCTGGCCTGCCTGGCATTGGAAGCTCACTGATTTCTTTTCTTCTTTTTTTTTTATTTTAAAAATGTGGGGTACAATTCAGGATTAGGTATACAAGTGGTCATTGTACAGGTAAAGTGTGGGCCTCCTTTGGTTCCCACTTGGCCTGGTTTGAGATTAGGTACCCTTATTGATGTTGTGCTCCCCCCACCCCAACAGTATTCCACTACTGCCAATCCCTTTCTTATAGTATTATGGTAAATGTTTAGGGTCCGCTTATGAGTGAGAATATGGGATCTCTTTTCTACTCAGTCTGTGTGAAAGAATCCTAACTGCTCTATCTTGTGCCAGTGAGGCTACCCATCTGTAATATTCTCCTTCTACCCAGACCTGTGACAGGAGAAGCAGTTAGACTCAGTGTAGTCAGCCTTCTGGGTGGGCAGAAATGCTTGCTCTTTCTAAAGAAACCACAAGGCCACTTGAGAAGTCCACAGATTTTAAGGGTTGAGAACGTGGAGGGGACAGGCAGGATGCTACCAGTCGGCATCATGCCTTGAGCAGCCCTGCCTCAGAAGCCCTTGAACCCCTGATGTGACCTAGCTCCACAGGGAGCAGTGAGGCACCTTGCTGTGTGCATCAGTCCAGGATCCGATGTGGTGACACGTGGGATTCTTGCCATCATCAGATGACTGGGCCCCTCGGTCTGGAGCAAGGAACGAACCCTCCAAATGTATTGAAGCATTCCTGCAGCTTTCCTGGCTTACAAATACATGCACTGGTTTCTCTTACTGCAAAAATAATGCATATTTATGCTAAACATTTTAGAAAAGTACTAGAATGCAAAGTAAGACAAATGACACCCCAGTTCATATATAACTACTTAGGTAATTTGATAACTGTTTTCAGTAATATTTATATACATACATATAAATATATAAAATATTTAATGTAAAAATATAAGATACAAATTTGTAAATAACACTGAATTATTCTTATAGTGTAATATGCATTTATATTTATTATGTATTTTGATAAATAATAACATACTTCATTTATCAAATAATACATGCTGCGTAGAGAATGACAGGCATAGTCCTTGCCTCAGGAAATGGTGGATTCATAGAGGAGTCAGGGAGTGTGTATGTAGACAGACACAAAATCACTGAACTCTAGAAGGAGTACAGTGCCGTAACAGGAAGTATAGCCGGGCACTGCCTATGTGGCTGGTAAGAATAAGGGCATTTTGGAGAAATGATCGAGTCAGGTCTGGAATGGAAATGCACAGGATGAGCCCCGATGGAGGAAGGAGGCCATCAACCCTGCTGCTGCTGTGCTGGAAAGGCTTAGGAAACAACAGGAAGAGGTCCCCACTGGCCACACACGGGACGACTGAGCATCAGGAAGAACAGGGTGGCAACACTAGAAACATGTCAACACACACAGCGACACCTTGGTCCCACAGACCGTGTGTACGATGGTGGACCCAGGAGATGATAATGTCATATTTTTACTGTATCTTTTCTATATTTAGGTATACAAATGCTCGCCACTGTGTTGAGTTGCCTGCAGTCTTCAGCACAGTCACGTGCCCTACAGGGTTTCAGCCGGGGAACAGTGGGCTACCCCATAGAGCCTGTGCGTGGAGGAGGTGACACCGTCTAGGTGTGTATAAGTCACTCTATGATGTTCACACAACAATGAAATCACCTGATGATGAAGTTCTTATAACCAATCTCTGTTGATAACTGAATATTTAAATTTAAGTGCATGGTAATACTGAAAAAAATTCTCATTAATTGTCTTTGGAAGATGCAAAAGGCCAACTTAATATTTTGAAAACTGGCAAATAAAATGAAAAAGTTAAACATCTGTTTTGTGCCTGTGGTTAACCAAATAGTTGATGAAGGGAAGTTTTGCTTGTAGAAGTATTCGAGGGATGACAGAATTCGAGTAGTATCATTTTGTATATATTTAGTGAACTAATGTATCTAAGCAATAATGGTCAGTGGTTGTGAATGTCACAGAAGAGAGATCACAAGCCATTATGTTCCTCCACATAGAAGAGTTTGTGAAGATATCTTGTCAAAGAGTGAACTTGAATCTTCTCAAAGTCTCATCCATAGATCTAATTACCTGTTTACAGGAAACAGGGGACAGAGAAACACGTTAAAGTACATTATGGACCAGGCATGGTGGCTGGCGTGTGCCTATAGTCCCAGCTACTTGGGAGGCTGAGGTGGGAGGATTGCTTGAGCCCAGAAGTTGGTTTCCAGGCTGGGCAACATAGCGAGACACCATCAGGAAGGAAGGAAGGAAGGAAGGTAGGAAGGAAGGAAGAGAGGGAGGGAAATTGGGATGCAATAAGCAAAATCTGGACCATGGGATAAAGCTTCCTTATGATTGCTGTGAGGACTAAGTGAGTTGATTGTGCAAAGTCTTAAAGCAGTGCCTGGCACTCAGTATGTGTTAGCTCCTGTGATTCCCATTATTATCAGTGTTATTAGAGCCCAGCTCAACACTGTTCAAGGAGACTCCCTCCTTCCCTGAACTGTGTGATGGAGGCCATCCAGGGCTCAGCAGCATCCAAAGCCCTCTGTATGACTGGTGGCAGCGCCAGGACCATTGCTTCTGCCAACAGTCAAGAATGGCGCCTAGTGTAGGATCACTCCTGTTAGCAATGACAACCACAGTTGCAGCAGAACCACATGGCCAGTATGGCCCCCAGGGGCTCGTCAGATTTCCCCAGTTTTTATTTCTAAGGAAGGGAAATGGGGAAGGAAAATATAATTTCATGGTTGCTGAAATTGAGTATTAGCCACTGAATTTGAATATTAGAAGGGATGTGACCTTAAGTTGTACCCTACATATTAGGCTCCATGTTAATTACCTTCCATTCTGTACATTCTAATACATTTTTAGATACAGGTACATTCTAATACATTTTTAGATACAGATTTTATTTTTGGGAGCAGTCTTAGATTTATAGAAAAATCGAAACGATAGTAGGGAGAGTTCCCATATACCCCACATCCAGTTTCTTATAAACATCTCACATTAGTACAGCACATTTGTTACAATTAATGGACCAATACTGGCACACGATTACCAGCTAAAGTTCATACTTTATTCAGCTTCCTCCGTTTTTACCTGATGTCCTTTTTCTGTTCCACGTTCCATTTCCTTGTTATTGTCTCTTTAGGCTTTCCTTGGCTGTGACAGTCTCAGACTTTCCTTGTTTTTGATGATCTTGAAATTTTGAGAAGTCCTGGTCAGGTGTCCTGCAGAATGCCCCCGTATTGGGGTTTGTCTAGTGTTGTTTCTTATGGTTTGGCTGGGGTTACAGGTCTTGAAGAGGAAGACCACATATGGAAAACACCATTATCTTCACATCAGATCAAGAGTGCACGTTATCCACATGATTTATCACTGTTGACACTAACTTTGCTCACCTGGCTGAGGCTACCCATGGCTCGGCAGCATCCAAAGCCCTCTGTGCAACGTGGTGGCGCCCGGGACCATTGCTTTTGTCAACAGTGAAGGACGACGTCTAGTGTAGGACCACTGTCAGTAGTGCAGGCCAGTTGTCTCCCCTGTAGAGTCTCTCCCCCTTTTGTGGTCTGCACTTTGGAAGGAAGCCCCGTGTGCAGCTCACGCGTGGGGAACAGAGGAGGCATGCTCCTCCCTCTTGAGAAGAAGACACCAGATCTACATAAATTATTTGGATCTTCTTCATGGGAGGCTTGTTTTTCCTCCCCCAGTAATTTATTCGTTCAATCATTTGTTTATTTCAGTATGAACTCAAATTATTTTATACATTCTTTGTAATTTTTTTAAACATTTTATAAGTTTGTGTTTTAAAAACATATATTTCACTGCACTCCAGTCTGGGCAACAGAGTGAGACTCCAACTCCAAAACAAAATAAAACAAAAACAAAAAAACATACATTTAGGCCGGGTGTGGTGGCTCATGCCTGTAATCCCAGCACTTTGGGAGGCAAAGGTGGGAGGATTGCTTGAGCCCAGGAGTTTGAGACCAGCCTAAAGAGACAAGAACAAGGAAATGGAACGTGGAACAGAAAAAGGACATCAGGTAAAAACGGAGGAAGCTGAATAAAGT